>JAVHNF010060633.1:81699-96316 GCA_034783455.1 Micropsitta finschii | reverse complement strand
TTTATTTTGTGTGTGTGTTTTGTTTTAAGAGTCAAAACTATTTGTTACCTTTATAATCTCTTTAGGTCTGTTGGTATCCCCTGTGCAATGTGATTTAACATGGGCTTAAAAACAGAAGGAAAGGAGAGGGGGAAAGAAATGTGTTTTTCTCAAAGATGCAGTATAATGTTTCTTAGTTTACCTCCAATTCATGTGTGTGGTGTTTTTTTGCTTATGGATGAACTGTGTGCTTATAGCAAATTTATTTATTTATTTATTTATTTATTTTTAATTAAAAAAAATAAAAATATTATTATTTTTTTCTCCTGGAAAACCAGGAGGTGATGGGGGTTACCAGGTGTGGTTGCAAATATTTCTCTCCCTGAATTTCAAAGCCATCCTGGATAGATCTCTGTACTCTATTATTGCATTAACCCGACTCTTAATGGGCAGGGCTCCTGGAGTTTCTTGGGATAGTGATGGGAAGTGGCTGTCAGGTCCTTTAGGAAAGGAAGCTACAAATGTGTGAGTCTTGGATTGAGGGCTGGTGCAGGGCATGCATTGTCCCTGTTCCCATGTGGTTTGGCATGCATTCAGCCATTGCTGCCTCCTCCATGTGGGTTTTTCCATGTGCCTTTCCCATGCAGCAAACTGCTGCAGATCTCAGCCCTCATTCCTCCTCTTTGCTCTTTTTTCCTAGAATAGAGGGGGCTTGCTGTTTTGGTAGGATATGGGACTCTTTAGCAGTGTCTAAAGCCCCATCAATTTTTTGCAAGATGTATGTCCCTGCAGCGCATATTCAACACCCCCTCCATGTATTTAGAAGTTTCACTGTAAATACAATGCCTTTTTCCCCTTGTGCCTTTTTCCTTTTATCTGGGAGGAAAAGCTTCTGAGTAACTAATTTATAAACTTGATTGGTTTTCCTCCAGGTTACTTCTTCTCTGCTCCAGAGGCAGGGGAAGATACTTCTTCCACTTTCATTGTGATCTCTTTTCTTCTTGAGATTATAATGAGATCTCTCCCTATCTTAAAAAATAAGCACCTGTATGTCTAAATAAGAAAAATCTTTGAGTCTCAAACAAGACGGAGGTCCTTACAGAGTTTAGCAAACTTATTAATTGAGTCAAATTTGCCACAGTGAGGAGATGAGAGAATACAGGTGCTTTCCAGCCCACACTCTATAGGGAGGCAGCAGTTTTTTGGGCATTACTTTTTGTCCGATGGCTTTCTCTGTAGTGTGTTCTGTGCAAAGCATCTGGGTTTGGCACCAGATGCTTTCCTTCATTCTAGATAAGGAAAGCCATGAATCCTTTCATCCCTTTTAGCCAACATAGGTTGTCTCCTGTAACATATGTGCATGCTACCCCAGCCTGGCTCCTACTAGGCAGAGCCCTATGTGGGGGTAGGCAAACTAGACAAACCTCTCAGAGTTCAAGATGTGCTAAGAAATCATCTGCTACATTTGGATTAATGAATGAAATTTCTTCTCTTCCTGCACAATAAAGCATGCTGAACAAACCCACTTGGGCTTGGAAACCCCATTGCATTGCTTCTTTTGAAAGGACTAACATCAGCCCTGCTCTCCTCCACATGCTCTGTTTGGAAACAAGGCAACGCATCAGGAAAGAGCCTGAAGGAGAAGTTTATGGTGGCTCTAATTAGTCAGTTTGTTCCACCCTTGAAGAAGAGGATAAAGAGTGACAGGGCTGTATTGCTGGCCTCTGGAGGAAGAGTGCTGTGGCCAGGCTTACGTCCAACTGCTGATAGGGTAATTAGTGGTAACTGGGAGCTATCAATCACCTCGGGTGGAAAAATGTCTTGGTTAAAGGAAAGACCCTCCCAAACATTTAATAACTCAAAAGGGTGTGAGACAGGGTCTGGAAGACAGTACTGGCAGTCTGTGAGGTATTTGAGGAAGGAGTCTATTAAAAGATAAATTGAACACAATGGTCTTTTGTTCTTCCCCGGGTAGGTGACAGAATTTGCTGTTATAAAAGTTGAAAAGTATTTTGGAAGGAGGAAGGAAGAACAAAAGACTTAGCAGATGGAAAAGAGGGAAGAATAACAAGAATTGGGGAGGGGTGGGGGGTGCAGCAATGCACTAGATATTAAAATCAGCTGCTAATTGCAAAAATGATAGAGGAAGAAAATTAATCCATGCAATGTGAAAAGTAAAATGTATCATTTACATTTTAAGTGCATGATCAGAGAGTTTATTTAAATATTTATTAACTAAGGTATGCTCCAACTTTCTACTTTTCCCTAACAACCACATTATGAGAGACTGTAATTTTCAGCAGGAAGTAAAAGTGCTGTGGATTTTTAGTTTTTTTTTTTTTCTTTTTTTTCTTTACCCAGACATGATTTACTTTGGTCATTTTTTTTTTCCTGCGGTTCCTTCCTAATTCTGCAGCTCTCTGAGGAATAAGACTTGTACAGGGCCTGACTGAGTGCTGAAGAAGCAGTCAGCTCCTTGATGGAGAAATATCAGACTTCTTAATGACCAGTTGGAGTTTTCAAACTGTTTTGGATCTGCAGAGCTTTCAGACACCACCTTTCATATTCTTGGCATGGAATAGTATGTGTTAGAGGATGTACAGTGGGAGCTGCAGAGAAACTAGCAAGTGTCTACTCTGACCAGAGGAAGGTTTTACTGGAGTGATAGCTTGTTGCATTGGCATGTGTGTCTTCAGACTAAGAGTAGCCAGGTCTTATGGAAATGTCCATGTATTTGAGGTGTACTTCAAAAGCACAGAAGGAGCTGGAGGTGGGACTATGAAGGATACTAAGAAAATGCTGAAGAAGTTCATTGTGAATGAGAAGGAGACTTTTCTTCTCACTGGACCATGAGAGCTGGTCACACCAGACAGCAAGGACACCAGGTTCCTAGAGAAGCACTGCAAGAAATCTCTTAGCCTTTGAGGGCTGGTAGAGGACATGTGACATTTCAGAAGGTAAGGGCAAGGCAGAGGTGGTGATGGCGAGGGACTCGGTATCACTCTGTGATAAGCTAAATAGACACCATGTCTTCTGACTTTACCAAGCTGTCTACCGTTGACTTGTGCAGTGAGCCGGAGAACAGGTTTCTATTTGAGAACTACACTTCAGGAGGCAAATGAACCCCTGAGGGGGACCAGTGAAAATGACCAGAGGTCCAGAAAACTTGGCCTCTGTGGAGAAACTGGGAGAATTAGGTTTTGTTTAGTCTAAAGACAAGAGAAGACTGGGGAATGGGACAGCAGACTTCAAACATATAAAAGGTAACCGCAAAAAGGAGAGAAATAAAAAAAGCTGTTCTTTGAGTTTGCTGTGCATCAAAGGTCATCAACTGTCTTCAACAACAACACTGGAAATTTCGGGTAGTCTCTAAGAAAGATAATAAATATGACCTTATGAGTCAGGGCATGGGTATTGCCTGGGTCAGATCACTAGGGAAGAGTGAAGTGTCTCCATCCCCAGAGGACAGCAACAGGTTAGGGAAATATTTGCCCAAATAGGCTAGGTAGAGATGTTTTTCTTTTGGTTGCTTTGAAGATGTTCCCTCCTCAATTTCATGTCTTTCTCATTCCCCAGGAATCCTTTAATCTCTGTTTGGTTTGCTCAGGGGAAGCAGAAGGGGAAGAGAAAGGGGGATAGTCAAGAGCAGCGGTTTATGGCTGGTGGTTTGCACAAGCCTTGGGGGCTCACTGGCTCTTTGGCAGCAAGTGGCGCAGTGGAGTGAGCTTACGACCATCCATTTTCAATTTACCATCCAGGGCTCTGCACTGCTACTAGAAAACCCTGAAGGGGCCTCCAGATCTGAAGCACAAAATCCCACTGGGTGAGCTGACCCTGTGCGCCCTTCCCAGCCCTGTTTTCTGTGCTTTCTGTGGTGCTAAGTGCTTCAGCATGACAGGGACAAACGCGATTGTTTGCTGCCTGGAAGGAGCTTGCTGACCCATGGATGCCTGCCAAAAATAAGCATTGTTCTGCCTGGTGTCGTCCATCCCACTGTCTCTTCCCCGGTGGAGCCAGGGATGCTGTGTTTGTCCTGGGTACAGCCAGCACCATGCAGGGCATCAGTTCTTGGCCCTCTCCTGCCCTTTGTTTTTTGTTATTTAGCAGAATATTTCTGTTTGTCTATTGTTGAACCCTTTTCTTTGGCACTTAAATCTGCCTATTGGGCTTGCTATGGTTATTCCAATGGTACAGTTTTTCCTTAACAAATTCTTCTGGCTTTGGAGGCCAACTGGCTTCTGTTGTCCTTACAGACGCTTCTTGAAACAAGTGGATGCTTGGAGATGCAGTTAGAGTCTGTGGCTTAACTCCAGTATCAGAACCTCTTTTATTTTTTGAGAGTACTGCTTACTCAAGTTAATTTTTCTGTGAGGCTCCACCTCATTGTTTGCTTTGGGCACAGCTTCCCATGGACTTCTCCTCTCGGTGCTGTTCTTGAGGTCTTCTTGGCAGGAGCTGGTGGTGGTGGTGGTGCACTGGGATGCTCAGAGTGCCTGAGCAGTGACTTTTATCCTCAACAGCTGCTGATATTAACTGCTGAATCTCGGTGATGTCATGGGTTTGATTTCAGAGGCGAGCTTGAGTGACTGGCATAACCTGGTGCCTCAGCTGAGCTTTGGTCAGATTTTTTGGCAGTGAAATCCGAATAGCCTTTTCCCTGTCCAACATTTCTATGATCCTTTGAAGAACCTCTTGCTGCTCTGCAGGGTGTAGCTGAAAGGCTGAGAGAGGGATGTTTTGGGGACAGAGCTGGCTAGTCTTTGCAAGGGGCTCATGCTCTCTGGAGAGAGTTACACACTCATATTGTCTGCTGACAACACCTGAAGAAAAATTTCTGGAGGGTATGTTTTGGGTAATCACTGCTGTTTGAGGTTTCTCTTATTATTTTGAAAATTTCTGTTGTCTTTTATTTTCCTACAACTAATAATAATGAATTATGGGAAGGCACATGGCAACTTTGCCTTTCATTAGCAGTTCTCCAAGTTAATGATCCCTCCACCTCCCCTTGTATCATTTGTCCCCTGATGGAAGTAGGGAAGAGGTCTCTAGAAAACTGTGAGTACCCTGGATTTGTTGTGTGAAAACTGAAGCACAGCCAGCCTTCAAAAAAAGTGAAATCTACCATCTGAGCCCTATGCACCCAAGTGGGGTCTGCTGGCTCCAAAATAGGGTCATGGTGTGCTGAACGTCCATGAAGCCATGAACGAGGTAATCTCTGCCACCCTGGGTAAGGTCATGCTTGGGCTGCTGACATTTTAAGCAGCATTTCAAAACTAATTGCCTGGGCACAGCTATGTTCTTATCAATTAACATAGTCCTGAATGTCAGGAAGTAACTATATCTCTCTAGCTCTTTAAGGCTGCCTTCTGGGTCTGTGAAATGGCTGGATTTCCTCACAGGGATGGATTACATGTTTACATCTCTCCTTCTGCTGGAGTGTGTAGTGAGGATGACCCAAGTGAGGGACAATAACATCTTTTATGTTCCCTCTCTGTCCATCTTGTCTTGTGTATTCTACAGAGCAGAAAAAAAATTCCTCATATGTGAGCTTTTGGAGCAGGGTGGAAGACAACCACATTATGGACACTGGACTACCTGAATCAAGAAGTTAGAGAAAAGAAACTAAGCAACAGCATTTGAGATCCTTTTAAGAATGGACACTTTTCCAGATGTCAGGAAATGCTCTTAAATGGATGGGATCATTTCAGTGATCCTATCAGTCCAGAGAGCGTTGCAGTTTCAGAAGCTGAGGATATCTCTGCCATCAGAAGGTCTCACTCCACACAAACCCTCTCTAATACTGTCCAGCTTTTAATATCTGATATGCTGTGATATGGGACTTTCCAGATAAGAATAAATACGACCCAGTTACAAAAGAAGAATCCCTTCTTCTGAGCCTGAAGAGGCTACAGCATGGAGGGCAGCTTTTTATCTCTTTGTGGGCGTGAAGGAAAAAGGGTTATTGCAGTTCTGTTTTAGTTAGCCACTGGTTGAATGGGCTATGGTGGAGAGCAAGTGAGCAGAGGGCTCTGTGGCATGCCCCTGCTGTTCATCACAAATATGCCCCCTCTATATGTGCAATAAGGTAGACTCATCCATTCTGCAGACCATGGCTGCTCATTTGCTCACTTGGGCTACAGGAAAGGCAGAGCTTCTTTAAGGAAAGTTTCTATCTGCATAAAAGCCAGAGCAGCTGAGAAGGGACAGTGCAGATGGTGCTAATTTCCAGAGGCCATATGTTTGGAGGGACACGGGGTACCCCCACAAGAATTCTTTGTTTTCTCAATGTTCATTTTCAAAGGTGCTCTGGAGGTCTCCTCTTTGCAGGAGGCTGCTGCTTCCTCCCACTCGTCCACTCCGGACACGTTTGCTCCATCCCCTCCTCTGTCCCCTGCTGCTCGATAAGCCCCGCAGCTGGATAAACAGCAATTGCAGTTGCTTACAGCCCTCCAGTGCCTTTTGGTGAGGCACCGGCATGGAGAGAAGCTTCCTGAGCTGCTCATCGTGGGTGGATGGTCGTGCTGTAACCTACATGCCAGCACCAGCAGCGGTCTGGTCCCTGAAAGATCAGGTTCAAAACACACAGGATCTGGAGGTGCTAATTACAAATGTGGGCTCCCTGTTCTGTGCAAGGCAGAGGAATTTGGTGATCTGGGAGCTCTGGGTCTGTCTGTAGGCTGGGGTTAGCTATGAAAAGGGCTTAGAAATGTTCATGGTAGCTTTGATTCCTGCTCTTTTGACTTCTTGTCCCTTCTCTGCTCACTATTTAGAGAAAGGGGAGTTAGCTCATCTCCTAAACAGCAATACCTCTACCTCACCCAAAAAGAGTCTGCTATAAACACAGGAGAGTAGAAACTCCCATAGATGAGATTAGCACTTGTGGCTGTTGAGGTTGTTTGCTCTTCATCATTTTGGAGTTCACCACCATCAAGGCCTGGCCCACCAAAGAGGGCAATAAAGCCTCTTTCTGCACAGCTGCCCCAATCTGTCTGGGACTGCAGAAGCCAGGGAGCATGTGGAACAACATGCAGTGGTGTTGCAGTGATTCTGTTACAGTTCATGTTGCTTTCATGATGGGTTCTGTGCAGCCTGGTTGACTTGTATGTTTGCTCCCTTGGTTTACACAGGATTGCCAGCATCCCTGACTAGGCCAAGGTATCTCTGCCATTTCCCTGGCCAGGGGCAAGCCTGGTGCACCGCATGAGCACAGCTGGTGCTGCCAGCAAGAGGCATCTTTGGTTAGAGCGGTTGAGAGCAGAGACATGAGGATCCCCTCTCTCATTTGCCTGCCCTTTCCTCTAATGTGCATTAGGTTACTTCTTGTTATGTTAAAGACTGAGCCTCTTTAGGAGCTCTGCTTGGCCTTCTTATTAATCACTGTGACAGAACATGACAAATCCACTTTGCTGAAGCATCATTTCACTTTGTAAAATCCCCAGTGCTTTGCAATAGCTTATCCAGCAGCACCTCCTCCCTCCACACTGTCCTTGGTGCATCTTCCCTCCTCCTCCTTCAGCCCATGCAAGACGATGTTGCTTTTACAAGTGACTATATCCAAGGGCTTCTCTGTCTCCTGGGTCACATGGATGGTCCTGGCATTTGAAGCCCAGTCCCTGGATGGTCTCTACTGATTGACTTATTGTAGCCAGGACTGTGTTCCTGCAGCTCACTGGGCTGTGTTTATACAAGACTGTGCAGGACCCTTCACATAACTATTAATTTTATAGAGGGTATACAATGAAGATGGGCCTCTAATATGCCTCCTGCCTTTGATCTGTATGGGGTGTGTGGCTTGGTGGGACCAGAACTGCTGCCATTGCTGATTTACTCTGCTCTGTGGATGTAGCTTCCGGAGCAAGCAAAAGCTTGTTTTTTCTCTCAGTGGTATTGCAATAGCATTACACGCTGTGCTGCTGTTTGGTCACATTTGGTCTGGAAGCGTAGGGTGGCTCAGGGTTTGTTTGCCTTTAAATTTTCTTTCAGTATTAGCTAAATGGTTTGGTTCATGCAATCCACGAGTGCCCCAGTCTAGTCTGCCCCTGTGCAGACAGGTAGGCGGGATATTAGGGGTCTATAGTGTTGCTAATGGAAATAAAGTCCGTATATTGGCAAGTTATAAGCATTGACCTTGTGACAGGGTGCTTACTCTGAAACAAAATCTCTCCAAAACAGTCCTCACAGAACTTTATTGTCATGCAGGCCAGACTTGGAAAAATTACTCTTTTTCCTCCCAGTCTGGCATAAATTAGGATTCCTGGATCCTAGTCTGACCTTGCCCTCCAAAATGAACTTTCTGATGAGAAACACTTTTGTTGTTTAGACTTGGCATACCAAGCAGGATAGTGACCTCAGCACCAAAACTGGTGATAGGCAATTGCCAGACCCAGCAAATCAGGGTTCTCCTGAGCGCCTGCTCTAAATTTGGGTGGAGATGTTTTGAGTTGTTGAGCTTTCTGGTTGTGAATGTTGGCTTTTTAGCACTATCTGTCCATCACCATGAATGTGCTCTAAACATTCTTTTTTTTTTTTTTAACCAAGAGGTAACTTTTGGAGGTAACCTTTTTTGATCAACCATGATGAAAGCTGAGCAAAGGTCTTTAGAGTGACATTTACAGTGCAATTTTAGGGTACCAAAGCTTGATAGCCAAGCCAGTTGCTGAAGTCCCCGGTATGAAAGAGTCATGCTAAGTGGGAGATTTCCAATGTGGAAAATGTTTGTTCAGCCAAAGTCTCCAGTTTCTTGTGTGGACTTTCAGCCAGGGGTATTTTCAGGATGACGACGTATTCTGCAGGTTCTCACCGTGACATCCACCTCCCATGCAAAGAAGAGGTTGCTGCCTGTTATCTGTCAGCTCGCCTGTTACGCTGTTTAGTCTTACTTCCTGGCACTTCACATAAAGAGAGGAAAAAAAAAAAAGAAAACAGAAAACAGAGTGTCTATAAAGTATGGAAAATGTAGAACCCCCTGACAGTTGTATGGTGTGTCTTGCTTCTCTCACAGAGAGGAAACCACAAAATAGTCAGTCCAGGGGTTTCTTTCCACACACACACCGTATCTGTCAGGATTTTGAGGAATTTTCTGGGAACTGATGAAAGAAATGTGCTGTTTAAGCCCTGATATATACTGTACAATAGTTCTGTATGAGGGAGATGCAGTGCTCCATATTGCCAGGTTCCAAAAAGCTTTCCAAAAATAAAAGAAACCCAAAGGATTTGAGGAAATTCCTTCCAAGAGGGTCATAATGGCTCCTATGGGAACAGAGCAGAAGCAAAGCAGAAGCTTGCACTAAAGAGAAAAGGTACCTGATGTGCTTAATAGCTGTAGTTGTCTCATTAACCTTTTCATGCCTTGGCAATATTGCCGATACTGATGGGAAATGCATAGGCATTTTAGCAGGAAAGGGGCTCTTTTCCTCTTCGCTTTCAACTTTCTCAACCTCAAGGGGTGGGCAGGATGTGAGGGGGAGTCACAGAAATAACAAGTATCCTTGGCTCAGTGGTGTCACACTCATGGAGGGGACCCTTGTCTGCCAAAGGACCAAAAATGAGTTTAACAGTGTCAAGAACTTAACTTGCATGGCCTTTCCAACACAGGACTTTTAGAGGCTGCCCTGCACTCCTGGTGACTGTAAACCAGTGCTGCTAATTTTGGGGATACTTAAGTAATGAATAGGGAGCTTGTGGTCTGCAAATGTTAGCAGCATCAGGATCAACCCCCAAAAATGGTACAGTGTGTTCATCTAGTCTTCTTGTTAGGATTTACTGCATTAAAAAAAAATAATTTATTGTTTTTTTTCTTCTGTCTTTCAGGTCCACCTGTAAGTACCAAGCCTCTATGGTTTTAGAAGCTGTTGACACAAAGTTTGCAGGCCATGAACTAGCAAAGTCTTCTGTCTGTGGTGTCTGGTGTGGTAGCTGCCTTCACAGACCTGGCAACCTGGGACCTCTCAAACAGCAAGTACTGTGGGTGTTCAGGACACATATTATTGTGGGGTTGCTCTCGGCTGCATTGCAGCTTCTGAGGGTGATGAGACAGAGGGAGCACAGGGACAGGGACATGGCAAACACGAGGGGCACATGTATTTATTACTCGTTGGCCCCACATACCCTGGGGGAATCAGCTGTATGTGCTTCAATCCATTGGATGCCACATGCTGAATGAGACGTGTTTGCAACAAAGGGAAAGATAGATCACAAACACATGGCAGGAGACGTAGGGACTTGTTCCCTGCTACTTTCCTGGGCTTGCTGAAGTGCTGGGCCTTGAAGTGTAGCTGCACAATTATCAATTTCAGAGGAAAAATAGTGTTGACAGCTTCCTTTTTAAATGTTAGCTAATGCAAAACCTCAGTGCAGATGATTTAGGTTTCAGGAAGGCTTCAAATTCTGCTAGGTTATTGCAGAATTTTCTTACAGCTACTAAGAGACCCACAGTGAACCAGAAGAAGCAATGCAAGGAATGAGGCCATGTATTGACATCTCTCAGGATTATAAAGAATGCTATATTTTCTCTAGCATGGTCCTTCCAGAGGAAATGGTTTATATTCGTGTGCAATAGAGTAACTATGCTGGGTTTCTGTGGAGGAACATGAGAAGTTAAACATACGGTAGTCATCTTTTGTTCATGCAAAAATGTCTAAAACAGTTTGCAGATGATGTTCCGAGGAGAAGTAGTTGCTGCACAACCTATTTTCCCCTTTCATCGAGTCAAAATGCTATAGACTGAACTCCCACAGATATACGAGCACATCCCTCTTTAATGACGACAATCTTAAAAAAATTGCACCTTCTAGGCCAAAAGGTCTGAAAGCATTTTACAGCTGGAATCCCTGATTCGTGCAAACCTTCCGCAATAGTTGATCCTAGGGGCTTTCAGGACTAGCTGCTGAAGTGGGTGTATTTCAGTGTTAACTTCGGGTTATTGGGAAGAAAGCACTGCTCCAGAGGAGCTGCAAGTGGAGTCCAGCTAGAGCTGTCCCTACCATTCTACCCTGAGAGCAAGTCTGCGCATTTGCAGGGTGAGGAAGACATGCACTCCAGGCTTCCTCTGCAGCAATAAGGGCTAGAAACTTAATATCGTAATGAAAGATTGAAGCCTGGCAGAAACACATGGGACCACCAGAGAAGTGCTGACAATATATGCTACCGTATCCTGGCTTATTGCAACCTCTGAACCTGTCTCCACATGCAGACTTTCAGGACAGGCTGCAAGGAATGCTTCAGCCAATGGAAATAACAAGAGGAAGTCAGGCAGACTGAGCATCATTAGCCAAAGTAGAATGTCTTCGGCTAACACCACCCTTGTCTCTTTCAGGACCTCTGAGTTTCTGATCAGCTCAGTTCACTGCCGAAGAGTAAAGCAAAGTCCTCCATGCCACCATAGGAAATATTTCTTTCCTCCCCCTGCACCACCACCACCTCCCCAAACCCCCATCATCCCCAGTGCTTTTTCCAGGGGGGATTTATGCTCACACATAAAATAAACACTTAAACCTCCACCGTAGAATGACAGACCTTTCTTTCAGAGACTGCAAGTGTCTAAAGTACATGCTGTTTATCTTTTGCCTTTGTGCAGCATAGTCAGATGACGAAAACCTTACCAGGTCATTATATTAAGTAAGAATTTATTAGTATTTTTATTGAGTGGAATATTTTAGCAAATTTCATTTTTCCTATTTCTCAGTTTAATAGCTTGAGACCCTAAAACAAAATTTATATGTTTTTGATGATTAACAAGGTCTTAGTACAAACCAACATTATTTCCTCTTATAGTTAGCAAGGCTAATGAGATCATGGACCTCAGATTATTCCTCATCCATGTACAGGTAGCATAACAGAAACACAGGAGGGAAGCTGAGAAAAAAAAACCACCACCCTGCATGAACTTAACTTCCTGTATATCCTATTACCCATATTCAGATCTGCATTCTGTTTTCTGCTCTAATGTGATTGGTCTGCCTGTGGTCTTTAAAGAGATTTCTTTCTATAGAACTTCTTTTTATTTTGTATTTTTCCGTGGGAGAGAAAACTGTTGGCCTGATTTCAGCAAGTCCTCAAAAAGGAAGACATAGGGAATAAGGGAGGAAATATTACAGATACTTGTAACAATTTTTCCCAGACTTATTCCTGAAGAGCAATCAGAAAAACAACAACAACAACAAAACAACAACAACAAAAAAAAGAATGCCCTTCTTCATTGTAACAACAGCCATCTTCTAAATTAGCCAAAGGAACTGGTCTGCATGTGGTTGCCTAAGCACTAAATACAATACACTACTTCTTCATGACTGTGTCCATCTATAACTCTAGAAGATCTCTTACATTTATGAGCTCAGTAACTATTATCACTCGTCTCATAGGGTCAGTGGACAGGACAGTTTATAATACAGTATCATTTTCTGGAGGGTGAAAACACCATATCTTATTTTTAGCAAAAAGACTAAAGCAAGGTTCTGAAAGCCATTATATTTCCTTGTTCGTTTAACTCCACATCTGGCACCATTTTTCACTGACCTCACAACTAGCTCTCTTTCTGCAAACATTAGAGATACTTGCTGTGACTATGGCAGACATCTGCCAATGCTGCAAGTGCTTTTATCCCTAGAGAGGTTCCTCTTTTTTAGAGGAACTGGCTGCCTGGACATATTTCTACTTGCTGTGTCTGGCCTACAAAAGGAACTGCTGATTTCAGCCTATTTCCTGCTCATCAGATATACCGATGAGCAAAAATCATTAGAACAGATGTTACTATCTGTTAGTGGCTTTAAAAGTGAAGACACTGGAGAGCTGAACTACCTTGTAGAAATTTCAGAAAAATGTGAAAATTATCTAATACACATCACTTTCTTAATGTTCCTAGCCTATGGATAAATAAACTTTGTTCTCCGTTATTGCCAGTTTTGCGCTTTTTAAAATATTAAGAACTAATGTGAAGAAAAGCAAGCACAGTCGCAGACAACAGTGCTTAGACTGCATGGAGTGTTTCAGAGGACTTTGTCTTGCACTAAGATAATCATGCTTTTTAATAATGTTATTACTGATAGTATTTATTACTTAAAAAGATACCCAGTGTTGTAGTACAAGTGCCAGTGAAACTGTATCTATTTGCTCATACCAGAGCTGAACCTGTTTCATAAGGCATTTCATAATAATATTTGAAGCTCTTCCAATATGTAGGTAACTGTGACTGTATACAAATGAGGAGACTGGAAAACAAGGTTTGGATTTTCCTCCAGGTAACTCTATCTGTCCACCACTACAGTACAAATCAGTCTTCAAATTAATTAAATTTTGAAGCTTAGTCGAGCATAATCAAGCTAGGTCTTGCAAGGTATCTTCTTCCAAGCATTGGAAGTTTGTGACTTGATCTCTTCTAAAAATCACTCATGCCCCTTTCTAAAGTAGTCACAATTTTCCAACCTACACAGTGAGTACACTGCAAATTTCCATTTAGATTTATACCTCCTGTCTTCCTACACTTGTCTTCAATCACTGAGAAATTCTGCTTTTTCATAATTGTGTAGGGAATTCAATGCGGCAATACATTAAACATAGGTTCGATAGTCAATAAACTATTGTCAATAGCAACTTGAAATATTCGGTTAGGGCCTAAAGTAAACTTAATAAAAATTGCATAAGAGCTAATTAGCATAAAACAGCTAAATGCAAAATGAATTAAATAAACTAAAATAAAGTTCATGTTTTAATCAGCAAAGCCTTGTTGCTTAACAGCTCCTCCAGGCTTAATGTTCAGCTTAGTTTCTGGATCACACTCTTTCAAATTGCTCCACAGAGACATAAATCTGACTCTAGCTACTATGTACTCTTGTGAGAGTGAGTACATGTGCATATTTCTGAGTGGGAATGTAAAATATAGTGTACTGGTGCATTGCATGCAAATTAGTCTTTTCTGTAGTAGGAAAAATAGATTGTATATTTTTCACTTACAGAACACTATCAAATATTTTCAACTTTCTTTTGTTTCGGGTGATACCAAGGAAATTCAAGAGTAATATTGGACTCAATTAGACTGTATGAGAGCGGAATAAGATTCATGAACTCATTGGAATTTTCCTGAATAAATACTATCATATTTGAAATCTGATGCTAGCCCAAAGCTCCCTTCTTTGGAGTGTCTTCACTGCAATATTTTTCTTTCTTGAGACAAAATAAAAAAACACCAAATATTTCACAATCTGTTAATCCATTGATCTAAGTCATATGCATTTCAAAATAATGTCCAAACTTGCACTTAAAGCCATGCAACTAGATAAATTATCTGGATTTTGCCATATGTGTTAGCTTGCTGTAACTGTGATTGTCATGCAATCATAGAATCATAGAAATGTAGAATGGTAGAATCATTTGGGTTGGAAGGGTCCTTAAAGATCATCTAGTTCCAATTCCCCTGCCATGGGCAGGGACATCTTCCACTAGAACAGGATGCTCAAAGCCCCATCCAGCCTGGCCTTGAACATTTCCATGGATGGGACATCCAAAGCTTCTCTGGGCAATCTGTTCCAGTGCCTCATCACCCCCAAAAAGAATTTTTTTCCTAATGGTTAATCTAAATCTCCCTTCTGGAAGCTTAAAGCTATTCCACCTTTTTTTGTCTCTACACGCCCATGTAAAACATCCC
>JAVHNF010060633.1:34268-52298 GCA_034783455.1 Micropsitta finschii | reverse complement strand
ATGGTTTAGTGTGAGGTGTCCCTGCCCATGGCAGGGGGGTTGGAACTGGATGATCTTAAGGTCCTTTCCGACCCTAATTATTCTATGGGAAAATCAGTCATCAAGTGGGACCAGTTCTTATTCTCCTCATCATCTCTTGCCCTCAGAGCCACAGGGACCTCGCTCCGTAATGAGCAGTTATTTTCCATAGAGAGGTGCAGTCTCGCAAGGATTGCTTTAGCCTGCTATATCTGACCCTGTGATGAAGTAGCTGCAGGGATTGCTCAGGTGTGGTGGTGGCCAATGTAGTGCAGTTGTTGGAGATACCTGAAGTCAAGTATCTGTTTTGTCCTGCTTGTCCCTTGGGATTGTTCCTGGCTCTGAAGAAAAGCATACAGTAGCTGTTGCAAATGTTGGTTTTGCCAGGATGGTAGGAGTCACACAGGTTCTTGCTCTGGTCATGGGTTGTGTGCTCTCAGGTGTCCCGTAAGGTACAGAATTGTCCCAAATGGTATGAGAGCAGGGCTAAGTAAGATTAGCTCCTTTGTGAAGATGTGATGACTTGCTGAGTTATGCCCAGCAGTGGGGCTGGCAGACTTTCCCTACAGTCATTGCTGCTCATCATTCCCATATTGGAGAGCTGAACATCCCTCCCTCCTGAGGCTAATAGGATGCCTCACTGCTCCCACTTCAGTAAAGGTACATCCACTGTCCTTTATAAGAAGCAGGAAACCTGCTAATGTGTTCAAATGCTGCTGCCCTGCAATAACACGTGCTTTTCTTCTTAGACTCTCACTTGATTGGGATTTTTCCATTAAGGTCTGGCCCGATTTATCTCTTCCAAACATGACCGCAAATAAAAGCAGTGCTCATTGAGCTGATCCAATTTGACCTGACAGGGACAAAATTTCTAGAGCTGGATGGAAATTCTCTTCCAACAAAAAATGACAGTGGAAGATGGAGGGAGATCGGGCTTTGGCAATATTTTCCACAGAAGTGGTCCCCTTTTATTCATTTATTTTATGATGGGGGTAGAAATTCCTTTATTTAGGAGGGGAAAAAAAGATGTTGCTGGAAAAATGTTGACCAGCCTTAAAAGGCTTAACTTCTAAGCTCTGCCTGTGCGAAGTGCATTGGCTCTTGATCGTGTATGCCTCAGAGCAGCAAGCTTCATTGATCCAGCATGGAGAGGTTTGAACATAACAGCTGACTCTGCTGCTGTAAACCAGTAAACCCCAGTGCAAAGGGATCTGCATGGGGAGGTGGTGATGGAGCTCACGTGTGTTACGTTATTGTTTCTGTAAAGCAAAGTGAGGGTGGCACTTGACCCCCGAGCTGTTGAGTTGCCTCCAGATGAGATGATGTGAGAAAACCCTCGGTGATGGGAGAAAAGGGGTGGTGGGGTCAGAGAAGCAAAATGCATTCAGATTGCAGGGAGGAATTGGTTCCTGACAGTGGGAAGATTATTTCATTTCTCTGCCTGCCCTTCCGTTTCACTGGGATTTATAGCTATGAAGACTGCAGTGGGTCTCATTAACAGCTCTCTTCTGTGCTGCCTTTGGTGACTGTTAACCCCTTCTTCAGTGTGTGCATGGGGCGATGTGGCAGCCGGTCACGTTCTCAGCTATACTCAGTTTGCAGGAACACCTAAAGGAAAACCATCTGAGGTGCTCTGAATCCATCACATCTCTTGGAGAATGAGGGCATTCCCCCAGGGTGCTCAGGACTGTGGCATGGGGCCGTTGGTGCCAGAGCGAGTGTGGCTGAGCAATGGGAACACAAACGGCTGAGGGCTTTGGGTCTCATGGAGATTGCTGTTCTGTACTCTGCATTGGAGTAATGGAGTGATGAGACTCATGGCACTGAGCATTGTTCTGAGGGGAGAAAAAGCCAAGGGACTTAACCATTTTAGTACGGTTTTTATCCAAGTACTTGAAAAGACCGAACCAAAAGCTGCCCTCAGTCTGTCTTATCAGCAAAATGAATTCTGGAAGCTTTTCGGTAAAGGAGGGTGGTTTCCTTAACACAAGTAGCTTTTCTGTGCTACCATACCAGAGAACGTTTGTCTCTTGCTGGGAAGTAAAGAGGCTTCTGCCGGTAGTTGCTGCCGCATTTGAGGGCATCACCTTTTGCGGTGCAGTTCTGGTGCCTCAGGGCCACCCTTTGCAGACGTCCTGGTCCCTGTGTTTGTCTCTTTTCCTTTGTTTCTTTGTTTTGGAAGTTAAGGCATGATGAGAAGAAATGACCCTGCATTTAAGGGTGCCTTGTCAATAACTGAGCTAAGATGCTCATGGGTGGATGTGGGACTTTCCACCTCCTCAGATGGACCATTCAGAACAACCTAAAGCTGTGTGTGACAACTGGTCTTTTCCAAGGAAAGACCTGCAGGATAATACCCCTGCTTGTCCCCAGCCTAAGGAGAAAGCCTCTTTGTTTCAAGGGCCTCCACAACCTTGGAGATGAAGCCTACGTCTTCAAGTGCAGACAGTGCTAAAAGATTTCTTTGCAGAAATAACGACAAGAGGGCTCACGGGTTCCCTCGCACAGGGAAAAGAAAGAGGTGAGGATGGCAAAGAGCTTGCATGTTCTCATGACATAGCACATGCCTGGCTTTGCCGTCCTCTGCTTAATGAGGTTTAATTGCAGGCTTCTTGCTTGCCACTAGATGACAGCCTTACCCTGTGTGCCAGGGACTTGGTTATCATTATTAGGGGGCAGGGAAATGACGCTCTTAAAGGACATGTCCTTACCTGTCTTGCTTCCAAATGCCTTCTTGCGAGGCAGGGAACTGGGCACAGAGGAGCTGATGGTGCAGATCCACGCACTGAATGGAGAAGATGATGCTTGAATTTCGGCCACGCTTCAAATGGGGGAAAATCAAGAAGCAAAAGGGAGAAATGGCATTTCTTCCAAGAACGAAAGGGTGGATTTGTTCTTAGGAGCCGTGCCTTTGGATTGCTTCTACCAGCTTGACCCAGTGTGATGTCCAGGCTGGCAAGCTCTGAGCCCCACATCTGGGCTCCTGGCTTGCTCCTATTGATGTTCATGGTGGGCTTCCCTGCACAGGGACCTGGCAGAGGCCCTCCTTCCACTGAGCTGAGAGCACGAGACGTGAGGACTCTTTTCTGGAAGCATATGGCCACAGAAAAGCCACATAAGCTCCTGCTGCACTTCTTGATTGTTTATCCTCTGTGTTGTTCTTGTCTGTGGTTTAAGCCATAAAGCTTCCCAGCCTCTTTGCTCTTTGGCATTGTACAGTTCCAGATGTGGAAATCTGGTTGTAGGGTGTTATTTTGGGCAGAGCATCCCATCACCTTCCTTCTGCAGACTTTTGTGTTGAGGAGGAATGCCGATTACCCAGAAAACATGACTTTGCCATCCTGTCGTTAGCATGGCTGTAGCATATGAAATGATAGAGATCAGCAGGGCAGGTTTAACGGCATGAGGGCTTTCACACTGCCACTGTTAATAATATCAGATCTGAATTATATGGTTTATGCCTTGGCTGGCTTTGGGACTCTGGAGCTGTGCTTGAAAGGAGTACAAAGTGGAGGAGGTAAATGTGAGAGTAATTGGGGACATGTTAATGTTGGGGATGGGACCCATCTCAGCTCTTCTCAGGGGGGCTTTTGGAGAAGCCAAAACCTCACAGAGGTTCTGAGTCTTTGGTCAACTGTTGAATCATATTCGTACCATGCCCTGCCCCACCGCATTTGGTTTTGTTGTGATCCTGAAAGCCTTGAGCCCACCTTGCTCGGTGGCAGGAGGCATTCCCACCTGAACAGGGCTTTCCAGCTTTGCAGGACTGAAGACGTCCTCTTGGGCTGCTTCTTGTGGCCCTGCCCAAGTAAAGCAGGGTTTTACTTTGGTTTGTACTTGGTCTCATGTATTGTCCATCCTGGGGCCCTTGTCTTTGACCAGGGAAGCTAAAGAGGACTCAGGTACACACTGGTAGGGATGTCTCAGTGACCAGAAGCGTTTTGCTGTCAGGGTGATGTTAAAGAAGCTATGAGATCATTATTGATCAGGATCTTCCGAAAGCTCGAACCATTGAACTTGTGTCTCGTTGAATTCTCTTCTTCTCCTTCTCCTTTTATTTAATCGTGCTCCATTATGCAATTTGCATGTGAATTTATTGCTTGTGAAAGGTGCCAGATGATGGATGTTGTAATAGCAGCTGTGATTAGAAACTTCCTTTGGGAGTGGACAGGACAGTGTGCTCTGATCTCTGGGCAGGTCACGGTGTATGCCTGTACCTGCTGCGTGCATGTGGGAGAGTAAATATGTCCAAATTTGTATCATTTGAATCCATTCCTTAATAGCTGGGATTTTGCTGCTCATTTTTCCCTAGCAGGGTGTGAATACTCACGTATTTCCGATGCTGTTAAAGCACCTTGCGAATGTACCTTTTTCCAATCTGTGCCTTATACCAAAGGTATAAGGATTTGCATTTTCCAAATATTCAGCATAACTTTTTGACCTGAGTAGTGTGAAATTGGTGGCTCCAAAGCCAAGAGATGATCTCTAAAGGAAATGGTTCTCTATGGGTTTCATAGTTTGTGCCATTGGGAAACTGAGGCAGCAAATGCAAGCAGTGTGTTTGCAGAGCCAAGGATAAACCCCAGGCCTCTTGCCTTCCCATGCTGGTGGCTGTTTCTTGCATTGATGCAGGGCGGTTTTGAGGTTAAGGCAGTGAGCTGCACCTCAGGAAGCAGGGAGCGGTGCTATGCAGAGTTGGGTTTGCTGCTTCCTTTTGGGTACCATCCTTCCTGACCCCTGTGAGCTGAGCCAGTGCACACTGCAGGACTGAATTCCCATCTCTCAGGAGATGTCTCTTTATCCAACACTGCTGCTTGGGAAGTCTGTTTCTGCCAGGCAGTCCTGGATGTCTGTGCCCAAGAGCATCACTGGTATTACTGAATTAACACCTCCAGGCTGGTACCGAGCACTGAGCTGTGAGCAGGTGCTGACAAGGAGCAGATTTAGCTCAGTTTTGCTCCTGAAAACGTGCTAACATCTTGGTTCTATTTCGATGCACGTTGGCTCAGCTTGGAAGGAGGTGGGGAGGGATGCACTAGAGCACATGGAGGGCTGTCAGGACAGGGGCGAGGAGGCAATACCAACAAGCATCAGCACACTGCTGTGCCTCACTGCAGACTCGATTCAGCCTCTTGCCTGCAGCGCAGAGCCTGCCCCAGGCAAGATGTGCAAGGAGAGGACCCAGAGTCATGCGTAGTTCCTTTGTGCAGGATGTTACACATGAACACAACAGCCATAATCCTGTGGTTTGTACAGCTGCTGGGTAACCCCTCTGTAAGAGCCTTTCCTGGCTGTGAGCATTGCTATCATCTCTGTTTTGATTAGGGTGCTAATACATATTTATACTTCTTTCCAGTTATCATCTGAGGAAGGAATGTGTTTTACGAGTGCTTAGTTAGCTGGTTTTAATGGGCATAATGTCCAAATAATAACAATGAGAGATGGAGGAGGTAGTACATGGAGTGGAACTTGTTAATTATTATTTATTAGTCATTAAGGAGTGAACAAAGTGCTAATTGAAGTGTATGAGCTTGACTAGCCATGAGTGTTCTCACATGGCTGCAAGAAAGTCACCGCTTTCCAAAGTCCCATTGAAGCATTTTGAATTCTATTCAGTATCTTCTCCATCCTTGATCTTTAAAGGCTTTCCAGCTATGGTGGTGCAGGAAGGTACCTGCTAGTCATTTTTAGCAGAGCTCTAGAAACTCGCTGGGGACTCATCCTGGTGTTTGAAGTACTGCTTTGGTTTCTGTTCTCTTCCACTACCCCGAACATGCCTGTCTCTGTCCAAGAAACTCCACTTCTTGTGTTCAGTTGAGTGCCGTGTCCTTGCTGGGCCCTGTTCTGGGTTTATTCTCACCTCTATTTGCAAACATAGCTTATAATAACTGAGCTGAGGTTGGGTTCTGTCCCCAGGTGTTGGTGTGAGCACGTGTTCTTGTGTGCCAGCATCCATCTCTTCATGGTGAACTGTCCTTGTAGGCATGTCTTCCTATTTACAGTTTGCTACTTGTCCTCATTCTTTGAGGGAATTATGCACTAGCACTGATCACTGCTCTGCTTTGCTCTCTACAGCTGCCTTTTCCTTTTCTGTGTCTTTCTCTTTTCCCTCCTTTCCACTGTTGGGATGCTGAACTGGGATTTCTCCTTGCTTGTGAGAGTGACTTTTTGGTCACTGGATATGTGGCAGTGGACCTTGAAGCATAGTGGACCCACAGGCTTGCCTGCCAGGGCTGTGCTCCCTGGGTGAAGGACCATGCTGTGTGATGCCCCTGGCCTCGATGCCCTCCTGCTCTGATGCTTTTTGACAGCTGTGGCTGCATCCAGGATCTGAGCAGGAGCGCGTCTCAGTCCCCTGCTCTCGTTTCTGGCTCTGTTGCAAAGGATGAAGCTTTCCAACACATTAAATATCCTTTTGGGAAACATGAACAGAAAGCTCCATCTCCCAGCTGTGTTCAGGCAAGTCTTTGCCCTGTGCTGAGGGCTGCTGTGGGGCAGTCACTCGTGGGTACCCTCAAGGAAAGCGTGGGTGCTGTGTGAGATGCTTAGCAGTGGCTCTTCATCTCTCTGTGCTGGGCAGGCAGTGTCTCCCCAGCCCGTTTCCCTGCTCCCATTGAGTTAAAGGATGCTGGCTGCTTGTCCTGGTTTTGGACATTGGTCTTGGCTTTTAAAGACCTGGCCTTGTAAATGGGCAAGGAGACACCCAAAACTGCTGCTGGGGAACACAAAGGTGACAGGGGCAGAGCAGGAGAGATGGACACTGGAGATTTGCTTGCATTTTCCCAATGAAGAAATAAGGAATTGGATGAAAACCCCTCACTGTACCAAGAGAGCCCCAAATCCATGAGCTTTTTTCTCCCCCATCCTGCTTTATTCCTTGCAAATACTTTGGACAGGCTCATACTCCTCCCCTGTGAAGGGCAGGGGTGCTGTTTAGATTGGAACTTGGACAGTGACTGGACTGTCTTTTTCTAGTCCATTTTAGACCATTAGCTGCCTGCATGATCCTGTCTAGGACTAGGGCTCCTAGGCACATTATGCACATTTCATGTGCTTGCATTGCTCCTACATTCCTATCCTTTAGTAAAGAAGCAGGAGAATGCAGTTAGCAGGGGCAGTGCAGGTTTTGCTGTGTCCAGTGATGCTCCAGGATCAGCCTGCTGCAGGCAGCGAAGCACGGTCATTGCCCCACTGCACCCGTACTGTGGATACAGCATCTCCTGCCTTTCCTTCTGGTTGAGCAGCATCACCAGGATTTCAGAGCATGGACAGCCCCTCTTGGAGGAACATCTCCATCTGCATTGAAGGTTGCAGCTGAACTTTGGTTGTTCCTTTTGTTTGTTTGTTTTAATATGCGCTTGTTAATTATGCTAAAAAAGAAATCTGTGTTTGTTCTTCTAAAAATAACAAATCCTTAAAAGCTTTTGTGCCTGAATAATCTCAATTTGGCGACCCACAAACCATAGGCAGAAGCATAAAAGCAATCATTTTCTTTTTGTCTTAGGAAGCAGATGGCTCAGTTCAGTCTCTGACATCCTCCAAATGAAATTGTGTTGTAGACATTCAGCAAGAAACTAATTTCAGGAGTTTGGGAGAACTCGGGAAGGGTGAAGGGGCCAAACCCGCAAATTGTGTGTTTCAACAGGCGACAGGAGAGAAGATGTGGGAGGGAGAAAGAGGAAAGATTATAACTCAGAGTTTATCCTAAGCTTTTCCTTCTTTCTGTGCAAAGAAATACCAACATTTGCATGCACAGTCAGTGCTCACATTTAATAACACAGTTTTGTTGGTCTGTACTTGTTGGCCTGAAGTTAATTGAACAACTCCTTCAAGCTGTTTGTGATTCATGTTGTGGCTATTCAGCACATACATCAGCTGGCGATGCTGCGCTTCCTGATATGTGACCACAGCAGCGTGAATGTGATCACCTGGGTAATTGGAATAAGTATTTGACTCGCTGCCACCCAGCCCAGACATCACGTTCAGCTTTACTGATGTTTTTTTTCTTTTTTTTTTTTTTTGGAAGTTCCTTAGGATGAGGCTTTTTCTCATGCTCTGAGGAAAGAGCAATAAAGAAACTGCCCACAGCCGTTCTCAATATGCCCCATAATAATATGCCTTTTACAGCAAGGAGCAAAAAAAGGAAAGGTCTCTGTTATAACTGGCAACCCATAGCCAGTACTGCTAGTGAGCTGATCAGCATGGGGCATGCTCTGTTATGATTGGCACCCAGTGGGTATAAAGCTGCACACACCAGGTGTAAAGGAAGAAAGTATGAGGGCTTCCTGTGCTGGATGGGAGGGGTTCAGCCTAACTCTTGCCAATAGACTGGGTAGTATTTCCTAAATCAGCCTAAAACTCAGGAGAGCTGAGCGGTGCTGCTGAATGCCTTCCTGAAGCCCAATGGGGACCTGTGCTGGGCATTTTGTCTTTCATATCCACCTTCAGTGGTGTTTCCCAGATTCTGGCTTGGCTACACCATTCCAGTGTTGGTTTTGGTGGGCTGCTGCTGCATGTCTATGGCAATCTCTGCAGCCCAAAGGGCAATGGGGGATCCCAGAAGGATCAGACCAATAGCTACTTACTGTATTACAACAGCTTTCAAATGTGCAAGGGTTTAAAGATGTTCTGGAGAGTTGTTTTTCCTGCTTAGTCTCTGGGTTTGGCTCTGAGGTTTTCTTTCTGCTCTTTAATGGTACAGTGTCATGTTTGTTGGTCCTGCTCTCTAATTAGCTCTGTGTGATCCTGCCGTGCCAGTGGGGGCTGTGCAAGTCAGCTGAAGCCATCATTGGAAAATGCAGAGTAGGGTGGTTGCTCTGTAACTTGCCCTCTGTAAGAGGCTACCTTGCTACCCCTCTCTGAGGTGGCTTTGCTTTTGCAGGGCTAAATAATTAAACAGCTCTTCAGACAGGCAATTTCTTCTAGGCAAGTTTCTGGGATGGGGAATTACTTTCACATGTGGGGCTGCTCTATGGGGGCAGCCTTTGCAAGCAATGGGGGTGCCTCCCAGCAGAAAGCACTGATTTTCCTTGCTTGGTCTCACTTGAGAGAAAAGAAAATAACAAAAAAAACCCCAAACCAACAAATCAGGGAACACAACTGGGAAGGAGGGAGGGTCCCCACTTCTCCCATACAAAGCATTCATAATCATAGTTTTATTTTTCTTACAGATAAGAGTACCATAGTTAAGTGTGCTACACAGGGTGGGAGGTGCCCACACTGCCTAGGTCGTGTATGCTGTGGTGTTAGTATTTTACAAAATGCAGTTAATGCAGTTTGCAGTGTGACACAATTACAAAAAAGTGCTTTTTAAAAAGCATATACATATATTGCTGCTGAACAGCCCTTCCAAGCAAGGACTAAACACCCAGAGCAAAGTTACAGCAGTATGCAGATTGTCTGAAGATATTTTATTTTTCAGTTATCACCAGATAAAATTCAGGCTAACAATACAAGGCACCCCTTTCTCCAGATAAATTTATTCACCCATAGTCACTGCAGACTGAGTGACTCCATGCCCTGCAGAATACCATGGCATGGGATGTGGTAGAAGGATACAGAGACAGTTTGTACCCAGCACTGTTGCTGTGGCACTCCAGCAGGGTCAGTCCTGCTGTACGCAAGAGGCTTGAGAGATACCAGTGGTGGGAAATGACACTGGCCAGAGCAGTCAGCTTGGTGAGTTAGGTGGGGAAATGGGCTGTGCCTTATCTCACCCAGGAGGCTTTCTCATCACCTATGCCCTGAGCACTTCTCACAGAGCCATGGGGGGACTCATCTCCTGTCTCTTTCTCTCTTTCCCTGTGTTTCTTGCTCTGCTTCCAGGGGGAGAGAGGCATGCCAGGGCTGCCAGGAAGACATGGCACTAAGGTACCTCTTAAACAGTGGAGTGATGCTTGTCTGCCTGTTCTCACCTATACCACTTGACTGTCCCTGATGCACAAGCATCATCTGGTTTTGTGTGTGTGTCTGTTAGTCAATTACTATCCTCAGCTGAAATCTTTCTGCTTCTAAATAGCAAAATAGAGGGCCTAATTTAAAAAGGAGATGTTGGGAGAAGTGTTTTACAAAGCAAATGGCATGTCCAGTCTGATGATGTCTTGCAACATCAGGATCTTAATGCTTCATGCTAGTGAGAGCGGCCAATTGCTGATGTTTCTAGGGAATTGGTGTTTTGTAAATTGAGGGTCCCAAGTGACTGCTACAGCCTTCAGCAGCGTGTTTTAGCCCACTGCCATCGGTAGGGTTATACAAGTGCAAACCTGGACTAACGCAGCAATGAATCAGGGTTAGTGTGTGAGCAAGCCTGCATGTGTGTGCACTTCAGTTTCAAGATAAATACTAGAAAATAACATGATCCGCATTCACTGCCATTTAAAGGCCGAAGAGTGAGGAACAGGCATCCCAAATGCACTGTGGAAGCTTAACCCAAGCAAAATGTTGCATGTAATTCCTTTCATGACTCTAGCCTGTATTCACTAAAAACCTACTGACCCCTGAGAGAATCTGGAATGCTTTTTCCCCCCCATTTATTGCATAGAATCCCTGATTTCCATCTTCTGTCCTTGTGTTTTTTAGCTTTGTCCCTGATTTCTGTTTCAGAAAGCTGAGAGGTATGATCCTGCTGCTCTCTGGCTCCCCACTCCGCCTTGTTTGAACTTTTCCAAGCTCTTTTCACTATGAACTTGGCTCCCAGTCCTCCCCTCTGCCCCATGTGCTATATCCCAAGTGCTCCCATTTCTCAACTTCTAACACTACTTCACCTCCTCTCCTCTTCTTAGACTTTTGTTATCCCTCCAGCTTTTATAACTGGACCTTTTCACCAGGATCTAACTAATACTAACACAGGGCATACAGAGATTTCAGAGCAAAGGGCTGATAGGGAAGACCTGTTTTTTGCATCAATGCTGTCGAGGGAAATGTGACTGTCCCTGTGGGAGCAGCTGCCTCCTGGGGTTCTCAGATTGCTGGACTCTGTGGTCTCATGGCGGCTTGCTCTGCACTGCAGAATGACACCTCAATTGCAGTGCTTGGAAGTCTTTTTTTTTTTCCTTAAGGTGGCTGGCTTCAGAGCTCTGCTGAAAACATTTTACTGCAGGGGCTGTTTAAAACAGAATGAGGGGAAATAGCAAGAGCAATGCTCTGGGGTACAAGCTGGCCTTTCTCAGGGTGCTTGAGATGATGTGCCTGGGATCAAGTGCTGAACTAGTTGTCTGGGCCTCTGTCTTTTCATTCTTCAGTTATTTGACACTGTTCTGCTTGTTGTCCTTTGCTTCACTTGCAGGACTAAAATGGTGGGGGGGAGCAGTGTGGAAATCTGGTTGTCTTAACTGGGTTATGCTCATGATGTCTGCATTTGGAGGAGCTCTCTTGAAAGCAGAGCCACTGCCATAGGTGAATGACTTGCACAGGGAAAGAGGATGCGTGCTGTGTAGTGTTACAGCATTACTGCTGAGTTTTGGAAAGGAAAAGATGTGTATTTCTCCTTTTTACTTCCACTTGGCTGATACTGTTTTGTTTTTAAAAGCTTGTGTCCTATTAATTTTAAACAAGGTGTTCCTGTCTTTTCTCTCTCTGCCAGGGCGCTCCTGGGGTGGCCACCGCAGGGATGAAGGTCAGTTTTACACTCGTCTACAATGCCTTATGTAGAGCACGCTCAAAGGCAAGGGCTGGAGTTAGGAGATCGTAAGGCACAGGAAAATGATCGGACAGCTCCCACTAAAGGGGAGTATCAGAACTGCTATTGAGTTTGGCAGAGATACCAGACCGGTCTCCAGCAGCATCTCTGGTACTCTGTAACTCTGAGCAGAGAAACTGGTGAGCTCGTGGTACTCTGCAGCAGTGTCAGGATGACAACAGAGCAAAGGGCCAGGTGCAGACTCATGGGGCTAGAAGTTATCCGGGGATACAAGATGTGCAATAAGACAACGACATGGTGTCCAGGTTGCTTCCAGATGCTGGGGAAAAAAAAGACAGAAATAAAGAAGTTATTTCCAGGGCTGGTGGGCACGGTTTTCCTCTTCTGTGCCACATTGATCACATATCAACACACTCTCCCTCTAACCCCAGCTGCAAGCACAGCCTTGCTCTGCTCCTGTGCACACAGAGCTACGAGTAGGCAAATTTGTTAATGCTGGAGATGGGTCTTGTCTTACTATGCTGTCTTGTACCTGGTAAACTTTCTCTCAAAATACTGCAAGATGGTCACTCGGTTTTATAAAAGCCACTTGTCTGGGCCTTGTTGGTTTCTTACAGCAGTTTCTTACAGCTGGCTGATGAACTAAGCTCCAGGCATAAATACTAGTATGCATTTAGAGTATCCTCATGCCTTTATTTAAAACTCAAGGCCTCCATAGATGAATGTTCTTTCCTCCACTCAGATAGCTCTAGCAGGACTTTTACTCTCTCCTCCAGTTTTTTCACTTTATTTTCCTGTTACTTCCTCGTCAGGGTGAGGCCGGGACTCCAGGAGAAAAGGTACTCGGAGAAGGTTTTGCTTTGAGCCTGCACTTCTGGTTGGTTTGTGTATTTTTTGTTTTGCCCTCCCAGAGCAGCTGAGGTAGCTGAGCAATGGCTCTGTACTTCCCAGTGCCCAAATCCAGGTCCTAATGATACCTGCCAGTGTAGGCAAAATGGTAGCAGCATACAGTGATGTCAAGTGAGAGGGGGGCAATACTGCAAACAGATTCCCTTCCTCCTGCCCATGTCTGTATTTATGGGAATACTCTCCAGCTGACTTCTTCCTTTCCTTGCTACTCCACAAAATATGCACAGCACACTTTGTTTAGTAAGTATGCTCCTCCTTCCTTTGTCCCTTTCTGCCTCCCAGTACTTCTGTGTTCACCAGGAGTCTTCCCAAACAGGGGGGCTGTTTATTTGTCAATGTACCATATGAACTACCCTGCACCATATGAACTGCCCTGCACAGCCCCCCTGTCTCAGTTTAGCGTGACCTGATTTGAGTTCCTGTGGTGGGCATGGTACAAAAATACCCCATCACTCTCCATCACTAAGCAGACAGCTTGGTTTCTGAACAGCTGGTACCTCTTGTTTGAGCCTCTCTGGGTTGTGTTACAGCATGCGACAGCCATATTACATACACATTCTCTGTCTCTTTTCTTCCCCACAAAGGGAGATCCTGGAGTCCCAGGGAGGATGGGCCCCCCAGGTTTGCCAGGGAAGAAGGGGCAGCGGGTAGGACATTGTGTGTTTGGGCTTGGTGTCCTGGCAGTCCTGTGCTGTGTTTCCTGTGAGCAGGAGCTGGCGGGAGACTGCTTTGTGTGGCATTGTTGTGCTTGCAGGGGATTATGTGTACTTTTCTGGATCTTGCCCCCTTGGTGAAGTGTTTGCGTGTTCGTGCTTGCAGGAGGTGGGGGGGGGAGGAAGGGCTGATGGCAGGCAGGGCAGCATGAGATGCCTGGGATGTAGTCTTGCTCTGGGAATGATTAAGGACAGTGCTGCACCTTTTAACTCCAGAAATAACAGCCTAAACGAAGATTCAGTAATCTGAGCTCCCTCTTCAAGAAATCTGCTTCTTTACACTATTGTTCAGGCAGCACAAGATGCTTTCAGTAGCCAATATGGACATGTATAGGGAAAACTAGTCCTTGAATGAAAAGTAGGATACCAAAAGTAGAGCAAAGCAGGATCAGGGACTCACAGAGGCCGGAGACATGATTAGAGATTATATCCTTACAAAACCACCAAAAGACAACCCTTTTCTTTGGGTAGGAGGTCCTGCAAATGTTTTCTTCTTTCCAAGGAGAAAAGCATTAATTTATGGTAGCAGTGTGCATGCTGTGGTAGGGGAGGAAAGCTGAGTAGGGGTCTTACAGGTGGCTGGAGGCCAAATTACCTTAGAGAAATGGGTCACTGCATTTGAATTGCCTGAAAAAATAAGACTGCTGCTAGTTAATTATTTTCCATGGAGCCACCAGTGCATATCTGTTTGTGGATCATTGATGCAAGTCCCCTGCATGTCAAATGTGTGCCCTTGAGTTCTGATGAGACTGGTTTGAAGCACCAGCAGGCAACAGGAGGAACTCTTTGCTAACCTGCTGATCCATTGTGCTGCTGTTGTAGAGAGTGCTAGGCACCTGCTGGGAGAAAGAGGTTTGAATCGTTCCATGTAATCTGTACAAGTTTTTAAGTCTTAGAGGTGTGAGGATTGTAGGTAAGAGCACACCTGTTTCTGATGATCCATTTGCTGCTCATGGTAGCACAAACCTCTGATAGCACTCTGTCCTGACAAAATGCAGACTCCCAAACAGGTCACTGTAGCTGAAAGCCATGGGTTTAGCAGCTTGATGTAATGGGCTGGATAGAACTTAACTTCAGCACAATTAAGCTCAAATGTTCAAAAGATGACCCAGATGTTATGGCAAACTATGCAAAGTCACTTCACCAAGTGAATGCTGGATGCCCTCCATTGCTCCTGCCCAATGGCGTCCTCCATACTCCATGGTGCCCCATGCAGCTCAGCCTGCAGGCTTTGCTCTCCAGGCATTGTTCTACGCTGTCATCTCCTGTCTTTGCCATTTTTGCCACTCCAGTTTTCACTGCTTTTCACAACTGGCATGTGTCACTGAGCTTGGCTGCTAACTAAAACACCACACTGCTTTCTCTTAAGAGTATGATGAGACTGGGATTTGGAATTAGGGAACAGGAGCAGGAAACACCCTTTGGAAGAGGTGTGGAAATGTTGATTGTGAGATCTTAGCCAAAGCAAAGCAGTGTAACTCACAGTGGTATAAGGAGGGGTGAAAACTGGGATGGACTCAAGCAGTAAACAGTCCTTGTGAAAAGAGTTGAACTCAGGGCATGGAAAAAGTCCTGCACTCCAAGTAGAATTCACCTTGGGAAACAATATATCTGGGTATATGGAATGGGGAGAGCCTGTGCTGAAAGACTGATGGGGAAAAGGGTTTAGCAGACCAGAGTGATAAGGAAGATGCATGGTGAGGGATCCTGGACCACTTTTCCACTCGCTTTCCTTTGGAGAAAAATAGCAATGATATGCAGAGATAGTCAAAAGGGCAGGAGAAAACATTCCCCATGCTAAGCAAGTACTGCTGCAGGATGTCTTATCTATGCCTAAAGTAAAATCCCCTGGGGAAGAGAAAGAGGGTTTGAAAGCAGAAGCAGCTCAGCCTTTGGCTGCTCCTCCAGGATGGAGAGTCTGCATTCAGACCCAACAATGTCTGTTTTGCCAACAGGGTGAGAAGGGACGAGCTGGTGACCCTGGGCTGCCGGGACTCCCTGGCACCAAGGTTTGTATCTTCTCTGATTATTTATTTCAGGAGGGATGGGGGTGGAGGGACTCCAGAGGGAGATGTACCAAAAACCCCATTATCAGGTGCTTTTAGCAGCTCAATTTCAACAGTAGAAGAAAAAGTTGTGTTCAAACTGGAGGTTGGGGGATGAGGTCTATCCATAGGCAGCTTTATATGGCCCTAGGGCATAAGGGCCAATAAACAGCACTGCAGCTAAAGGGATGATGATAGCTGTGACTGCTGGCTGGGCTCTTAGGTGGAGGCCCCAGGCAGAACAGTATTGCCCTGGTTCCTGGACAGCTGTTGGCTCTGGGCAAGTGATGTTTCTGGTCTGATGGACCTTCTCTTGGGCACTGTCTAAGCCAACAGTTTGGCAAGTGAAATTATGGAGATGGAGAGACTGAACTGACACATAGCTTGGTCTTCCTTGCAAACAGGGAGAGAAAGGAAATGCTGAGAATGCCTTAGTAGGAGGTAAAGGAGAACCTGGCCCTCCAGGTCTGCCTGGGCCTCCTGGACCAAAGGTAAGTGTTTTTTTAATTCCAGTGAGTTGTGTGTTGTGAGAGACTGTGCCAAACACAAGGTGTATAGGAGGGGGCAAAGGCTGCATTCATCTGTGATTACCTCTGATTACCTTCTGAAGGGATATCAGGTTCTGCAGAGTGTTTTGGTTCTGTTGTTTTAAATGCTGAAGGTGACAGAATTTGTGAACTGTGTTTCTGTGCAGAAAATACCCTCCTTTTACTCAAATAACTCCCCTTTAGGCTCTGTGAGAAACCAGTTGCTCAGAATCAATGACAGTCTCTAGTCCCTGTGTCACTTGAGGCAGGATGGACACAGGGAGGCAGGACAGAGGCCCTCCAAGTCTCCTCTAACCTTCCTCTTCTACATCCTTAAGGAGCATCAGCAGTTAAATCCTGCTGCTTGGCGAAGGATGCCAAGAACTTCCAGTCTCAGATGTACTTGGAACAGCCCTCCTGTCCACTTATTTGGTTCTGAATTGGGTGCTTTCCTTTACACTGGATACTCCTTCTGTACTGGGTAGAAGGGCATCTAGTGTGAAGTCATGGCAGGAGATTTGAATTACCGAGGAGAAAGGGACACACAGCAGGGAGACTGAGCTGAGGCAGTTTTTCCTCCTGGAAATGTAAAGCCATCAGTGGAATCACACCCCCTCTACACAATACAGTTCCATCCCTTTCCTTTTCTCTTTCTCTCAGGGAGAAGCTGGTGACATTGGCAGGCCTGGTGCTGCAGGGTCACAGGGGCAAAAGGTACAGAGTGCTTCTGCACAAACCAGCTCCAGGATCGGGATCTGCAAATTTGGTCCTATGTGTACAAAATTTAGCTGAAAAGGAACATTTAAAAATGTAGCTGTCTAGTCCCAGAGTCTTTCAGAGGACTGGCAGAGAACAACAATTCCTGGAGTTCAAGCAAGTGAAGGGATAGGCTTTGCTAATATCATGTTTTTCTTGTTACAGGGAGAACCCGGTTCACCGGGAGACCAGGGACCCATGGGCCCAAGGGTAGGTGTCCCTGCAAGAACACTCTTCAAAAGTTTTGGCCCTTCAAAGGGGTCTAAGGATAGTGAGGCCACACTGACAGTCTAGACTGGGCTTCCGCCTTCTTGACAGGTGTTCCCACTGGCACTAAACGTTGTTATAGCTGGACATTGTCTAAGTTTGAGACAGGACATTTCTCCACTCCATGCCCTCATCAGAAGACACCCCCACCTTAGCAGATAAAAGCCTTCTGAGCCACTTCAAGGTAACTGCTCCGCTGATTTGTAGGAGGATATGTATTTGGACATCCCAGTATGAACTTAGGCCCTTGGCATATGAAGAAAGGGCAGCAGGAGGGTGTTTGGTGCATGCCCATGTCTGACAATCCAGTTCCTGGATACTGGCCTCTACCAGATTTGATGATCATGGCATGGTGATGGTCTAGGCTTATCTAGCTACACTTCTGTAGTGTTTCCTCTATAAAATGTGATTTTAAGAGCTTTGTTTAATGAATTAAAACTGAAGGCTCATGAAAGAGGCCTTTGTAAGAACCCCTTTTTCAAAGTGAACCAGCTCTGAGTACCTCACGGGAAGTGCAATCCCCAGGCCTTGACTAAAGAGCTGGTATTTTGCAGGGCCCCAAAGGAGAGCCTGGGAAGGACGAAATAATGGACTATGATGGTAACATCAGTGAAGCTCTCCAGGTGAGCAACTGCTCTTCTGTGCCACTAGTTGTCTGCTGGGTACTTTACTGTTTCCCAGGGGATGCAGACAACTAGGAACAATATGGATTTGCTTCCTTGGCAGTAGCAGCAAAGGGAAGTACTTGGCTGTTCCATAGTCCTCCATAGTCCTCTTTATCCCACCACTCACTGCATATAGCATTCTGGTAAATACTTGTTCACCTTACTTTGCTGATACATTAACACTGGTGGATGTAGAGGTCATGTGAATCCCCTCAAGAGTGGGACCATGACATGAGGTAGATGGTGAATAAAAGGACTGCAAAAGCTTCCTTAGAAATGTGCACTGATGATGTGTGGTGAGCGAGCCTGTGCTCAGCTCTGGATTAGCCTGACTTGTACTCGGAAAAAGGTGAACTCGTAGTATAACAGCTCCACGGGGCTCAGAGCTTGTGGTTTTGCTTTTGTTCATTCTGTAGGTTCCTTGCTCATTTGGGCCAGTGTTACATTAGTGGAGAACAGACTGCATCTGTGAAAAAGCTTAGCTTTCCAATG
>JAVHNF010060633.1:14879-32842 GCA_034783455.1 Micropsitta finschii | reverse complement strand
GTTATCCAATTATCCAGACGACCCATGTCTATCTTAAGTGGAGTCTGTGGTACATAAACTGTCAGCCTAGATACACAAGGCTGGTGGAATTCATAGGCGGTCACACAATGTATTGTTTCAACAGGGGGTTCTGTGTTTTGTTTTTTTTTCCTGTGGGTATTAGCTACCAGAGTTCCTGCAGACCATTTCTGCAATGGCCACCCTTCATCATCACAGTGCTGTGCAGAAGGAGTCAGAATAGCTGCTTTCAAACTGCAAAAGTAACTATTCTGTGTTTCAGGGTGAAATTGGCTTGCCAGGTCCCCCAGGCCATGACGGAGAAAAGGTATGGTGTGCTGCTTCTGTGGACTGCTTTTCTTCAGTGGTCTTACCTGGAGTTAGTATGTTCTATCTCTGTTACTGATATTGCACAGTTGCTTTTCCCACAGGGAGGGAAACAAATTATTTTGGTTGACAAAAATGAGCATTAATTTATCTAAGTCCTAACTTAAAAGGAGTGGCTGTGATAGCACAGCACTTTGTTCTGCCCATGGCTCCTCAAAGGACATTACTGTGGGTGAGATGAGCAGTGAAAGAGGAATCACTCTGCAGGAGTAACTTTTATCTATAAATGTTTCACTTGTGTTGTGTGGATTTCTTTTAGGGACCACGTGGCAAGCCTGGAGAAATGGGCCCCCCTGGCCCTCATGGACTGCCAGGAAAGGATGGACCCCCTGGAATAAAGGGAGAGCCAGGCCATACTGGAGTCACAGGAGAAAAGGGCGATAAAGGAGAACCAGGACAAGCTGGCTCACCAGTGAGTAAATGGAAGCTTCTTGAAGTATTGCTGGCTATCCCAGGTTATGGGGCAGGCCCTGAAACTTCTCAGATACCTCAGAGCCCCTCTGAGGTGAGTGCTAGAGGCACCTTGTTGTTACTTTATGAAGTGTGCCAGTACAGAAGTGAGGTCATAGCTCCCTGGCAGATGTATTGTGCATCTTGCTAGGGTGGCTGTCCCCAGCTGCCTACCCTGCTCTTTGGGCACTGCTGTTACTTCCCCAGCTTGCTACTTGGTGTATTACATAAACTGAAATGCCACTGTAAGCAAGCAGGCCTGACTTTCAACAGGACAGCTGAGGTTCCAGTACACACACCCTCCTAGAAAGGCGACTGCATGGATTAACCCCTTACCTCCCTGCCACTAACTGGGGCAGAGTGCCTAGTCTCCCAGCTTCAGTCTGTCACAATTTCTGTGTCTCCAGCACTAGTCATGAGGGTTTTATGCAACGAATTTCTGTCTCTCTAAAAGATAACTAAGGTAAAATTCTTGCTGTCACAACAGCTGGCTATTGGAGAGTGACTTCAAGCATGGACTCCAGCAAACTGCATAACTGTGAGCAGAACTTGGAAGCAGGAAAGCAGTACCTCATTCCCACTATAGGGACTGGCACTTCCACAATGACAGGAGAGTGTTCAATCATTTGGACATCCAATTTCAATACTAGTGAAGTCCTGCACTTCCCTGGGTTTTTTGGCATGCTCTTGGGATGACCAGAGCCAGTCTCGGCTCTTGCAGTGATGTCTCTTATGTCTGCCTGACTTAGCCTTGCAAAAAATCCACATATCTTTCTTGATCTGTAGGGTCTTGATGGCTCCACTGGAGAGAAAGGCGAGCGGGGTTATCAAGGGATGCCAGGACCATCAGGATTGCCAGGTCCCATTGGACTTCCAGGATTGACAGTAAGAGTGAAAAAGACAGGCTACTCTTTCCTGCTTGACAAGCAGAAAACAGCATAGAGCAACACAGAAGGGTTTATTTCCCAAAGCGCTGAGTATTTCAGGAGCCTCAGACTACTACCCCTTGGTTAGGTGCTTAGGTGTCATTGAATGTCTGCAGAGTCTCCAGCAGCAGGCAGGGGGGCAGCTGGGCATCTGCCCCCATTGCTGTTTGGAGGTGCTGGCTCTGACAGCTGCCAGAACCTCTGTGGCTAAGTCAGCTGAAACACCTAGTTTGCTGGCAGCATGACACTATTGCTGACCTGCTTGCCGTGCCGTCCCTTCCTTGGAGGTGGTAGTCTATCAGAGAAGCGTCAGGCCACAGTTGCTGAAAGGCAAGCAAAGTCCTGTAGCACTCTCCTTGCACAGCCACAAGGTACCATTCCTAGAGCCCTCCCTTTCTGTAGGGTGTCTGCTCTGGAAGCAGAGGTACAGGAGAGCTGCAGGGAGGCTGTTTATGAAATGCGTGGCATGTTCCTACTCCTCTTTTGAGAAACTGCTGCTTGCTAGCACATGGGTGGTTCACAGATGGCTTCCGATGGAGTGAGGCTCTAGAGTGCAGATGGTGGTGACAAGATCTGTTGTTGTGTGCAGGGAGAGAAGGGTGAGCCTGGGCAGCATGGAGACAAAGGAAGTCCAGGAGAATTGGTAGGTCATCTTTCTCATTTTTCCTTCTGCAATCTCAGCAGTAGGGGAGGGCTGATTTGGCAGCAGTGCTACTGAAAACAAGTACATCCTACCCTCTTATGACACATCCTTCACTGAGGAAGGCAGGATTCATCTTGCAGGTCTGAATTGCCAGCTGCATCTAGCTCCTGATGCCCTAATTTCCCCTTACACAAGAACAGTCTTGCTCATAACAAGCAATCAATAATGAATGCCTAGGGAAGAACAAAGGATCATGGAAAGCATAGCAAATACTTTCCTCTGCATTTGCAGTTAAGGGATTTTCTGAACAACACTCATGTGTATCTACATATATATGTATTTTGGGTTCTTGAACTTGTCTGTTCTCCCCTCAAAGCTCACCCATAGCTTTTGGAGCATCCTGCAGCAAGGAATCCCACAGGATATCTATACACTCTTCCACATGTGTGGAACCAGCCACCTTCTTTCCTATGTTTTGAAACAGCTGCTAGCTGTTGACCTTGTGCTTCCTTGCAGGAACGCTGGTAGAGTAGTGGAAGTGGACCTTTATCTGGAAAAAAAATCACTGCTTTCCCTCCTCGTAAATATCTGCAACTGCTGCCTAACCCTCCCCAGAGTCCTTGTTGCTGCTTCTCAGCCATTCTGTCCTGGGTTGCTGCCGCTTCCTAATGCAGTACTTAGGGAGAGTCCAGGTTTTCAAGCCTCGTAGAGCTCTGCTACATGGGCTACCCTGTGCCCCGCTACCCCTTTGAGCAGTTCCCCTTCACCTCTGAGGGCAGCAGATTATGACAGTGACTTCTCTTGCATTGATTTCTAGATATCTGGACCCCCTGGACCCCAAGGCCCACCAGGACCTCCAGTAAGTTCTGAGTGATTCGCCTGAGGTGCAAGGCACTGGGGAAATGAGGATAAAGCAGGAACTCTCTGGGGAGGATTCTAAGTGGAGAAAACAGCCAGAAACACTGCAGCCTTGAAACAGGAACGTGCTTAGTATCACTTCCAAAACCACTCCCCAGGGTAGGTCAGAGCTATGATGGGCTGGGTAGGTTAAGAGAGAAGGTTATGTTAATCTGAGATGAAAGGGAAGACAGTAGCAAGACGGGATGGATGGGATTAAAGGGATCAACTACAGAAATGGTTTTAATAGCAAGCCTGGCCCAATGTCAAGTTGTTCTTGGCGAGAGCTTCCTCATTACCAGAGAAGAACAGTACATGAAGTGCCCTTTACACAAATCAAGAGGCCTTCAGGCTAAGCATTTGTGCCCTCACTGTGACAGAAAGCAAAAGCTCTATACCTCACACTGAACTGTGATACCTGGTTTTTAAAGCACATCCTTAAACATTACTCATATCTTGTCTCTCATCCCAAACACAGGGTCTTCAGGGTCTCCCAGGACCGAAGGTAAGGCTGCAAAACATTACATTCTGAAACTTTACCAGAATTGTCCCAGCTGCAAGAATTCCCTTCAATAATCACTTCCCAGCTTTCAAATATTACTTTTCTTCCACCTTGGTAAGAAGACCAGTCCTTCTGGATATTTTCTTGAAGGAAATGGATTAGCAACTCTCAATTTAGGACCCAGAAAACTGGTCATTTGTAGTTTTCACCCAGAGAAGTGGGAAGTCACTGGACCTTGGAAATCTTCCCATGAGAACATAGTTGAAATTGTTGCTGAAGAGTGAAGGACTGTGCAGCAGGATGAACAGCCTGTCATATAATCCTAAGTAACTGAGCTCTAGCTTAAAATTAGCCAAGTTCTACACCCTGTAAATTCAGCTGTTAAGCCACTCAAGAACTCTACTGTTCTTGTTGATGAAAAGCTTTTTCATCTCCATCTAGGTATGTTCACGCTCAGCCTGCACCATTGGTTTGCCTGCTGTAAAACAGTACCTAGATGAAAAAATATTTGGGTGGAAATGCTCAAGGAGAGCTGCAGTTTTCCCCTGACGCTCTTGAAAAAGATTGGAAAATGTGGAAAGTGTCTTAGTTCCTCTGGTTATGCTTAGTGTTTGGCTACCAGTGTTATCTGGGTGCTAAGGGGGTGGTATATTTATCCTGATGCATCTTTTCTCCGAGTGTTGGTTACAGGTAGAGTTATCTGTCTTGCTCACCTGTAACTCACTAGCCACTGCTATCAAGCGTCTGGGAAGCTTCCATAGGATGCAGTTGTCTTTGGGGTATGGGGCAAACAAATACAGGTGAAAGTCTGGCACAGCACGGGCTGGATTATAGGCAGAGGAACTACTGCACCAGCTTCTCCTTGAACAGAGGATCCATGTAGGCTTAATTAACAGGTGCAAGGAGAGTCCTGCATGTGGAAGTTCTTGTCCCATCTCTATGACCTGTAATAAGTCTTTTTGTAGTGAGTCCTTCAGTAGTGGGGAGGAAGAGCATTTTATACCCTTTGCAGACACGTTAGAAACAAGTAACTCTTTCAGGTATGTGCTCAAGCCAAACAGTGCTGCAGGGCAGTGACACATGGCTGTATGGAAACTAGAGTCCTGATAGAGTGAGCCAGCAATGTGGTGTCTTAGAGTTGTAGAAGAGTACAGCAAGCAGGCTTACTGTTTCTGTGCAAACTTGGTTCTTCTAACACTGCTGTTTCAAAATACAACCAAGATAATGTTTTAAAATGTTTTATGAACAGAAATGGGGGGGGAAAGCTTTGGGTTGCATTTTGAATTTATGAAAAAAGGAGTATTTGTTTTAATCCTTTATGTATTATATATATGGTAATCTATAAAACTAAACTTGCGTTATAATTTATAATACAGAATTTTACAAATACAGTTGGAAAAGAAATGATGACATTATTTTTCCCAAAATGTTGAAACTGATGCCTTTGCATTTACAAAAGTCTTTCCAAAAATTGTTTCAGTATAATTTTTCTTCAAAGCTCATAGACCCCTGTCATTCACTTCCAATGAACTCACATCTTAAAATGTGAACCCACTCTATCAGATAACTTCTGGTTACTTATTTTTATCTGACACCCCCTGCAGTAGCAGAGAGAGCAACACAGAAGTGAGCTCAGTTCCCTTTTGAGCATCTTTACCCACTGGGCCTGAATCTCCTTCTACCACCATGGACCTAAAACACGTGCTCACACAGAGGTCATTTGACTGATACTGGGTTTCTTCGGATTGGGCAGAGACTCAGGCTAAAGTATCGCCCTACTGCCTCTTGTATTCTGTCTGTTGCTTCAGCACTCCCTGAAGGGAGGAATGTTTGTTATATAAGTGGTGTTATGGTGGGTTTATTTTCTGCTCCATCCTTCCTTTAGGGGGAAGCAGGGATTGATGGAATGAAAGGAGAGAAGGGTGCCCAGGGTGAAAAAGGAGACAGAGGGCCACTGGGATTACCCGTAAGTATCCAGGAAGCAAGCAGCACTTTATAAGCCAAACTTATATCAGCTGTAAAAAGATCCCTCAATAGGAGATGCACACAGCGATTTGATATGTAAAGTCAAAGAAATAGCTGAGCTATAAATACCTGTGCCTTTGGTTTTTAAACTTAAAACCTCAATTTCTTCACAGAACCTTCATCTTTTACTCTGTTAAATAGATCAGCGATCACTTTAATTCTTCCTGCTTCTGGAAGGAACTGGAAAAACAAGCAGTAGATTTGCTGTGGGTTCTTTGCACTTCAAGCCAATGGGGCAAGACCAGAAACAGAAGTCAAAAAGACATGGAAAAGAAAATACCTTCCCTACCATTTGTCACCTGGGCTAAGCTTTGTACAGAAGCTTGGAGGCTCTGAATGCATCCAGCTTGTTCACTAGAAGTACTTTCCAGTTACTTCTGCAACAAAATTGATCCTTTCTCTGACAGAGTAGAAGGAAGCTGTGTTCCCTGCTCTATGTGAACTCAGTCACATGAGACTAGTGTTGGTGTGCTGATTGGTGTGCTTAGCAAGGAACAGCAGCTTTAGATACAAACCAGAAGACTTTGTGAAGCTCTTACCGCACATCTGCTAAAAACCTCTTTACCCACTGTCTGAGCCAACAGCTGATAACGAACTAGTGGTAACTCAGTCCCACCCAGTTGCTCTGCCAGCCCCCAAGTTCTCTCCTCATAAAAAACACTGGTGGCAGAGCACACTGTCTCCCTTTGCTGAATGTGCTGCCTGGAAATAAGCACCACAAAGTGCATCTTGTGTACTTACTGTGTGACTTTGTCAGCCTGTGTTCAATCGCCCAGATCCCTTTCCCCTGACATTGGCTGAAATGTGCATGTCTTTGTTTGTAAAATGTTTTCCTCTTTTAGTTGTGCTATTTAGCAGTTACCTTCTAGGGCCTGGATGCATCTCATCTAACTCTAGGCACTCAGATGAGGTTATCACAAGTGTATTCAGTGTGGCGCCATGCAGAGCCAGTGGGGAGAAAAGGGTGCTTTTCGAAGGCTCAAGTGCAAAGGATTGTGCCTCTGTGAAAGTGAGAAGTAAAACCACATTTCCCGTACTTCCCTAAGAAATGCAAATGGAAGCTTTCTGTGTAAACAGTTATCCCCTCAAGCCTGTGTGGTACCAGGATACAGGAAGGAGCATCTTTTCACACGCTGAACAGAAGATGCCCCAGCAATTATCCTGACAAGTTTACCAGTGTGTTAGGGAATATACTAGCTGGTTCTCCTACAGCAGTGAGCCCCATGAGAAAGCAGGGTCCCTTGGCTTTTTACATAACTTTTCCTGGGATGTGGAGGGGGCAAGACTGACTCAGAAGTGTCCTCTTAGAAATGCATTCTTAAGGGGATTTGAAGTTAGTAGGTTACAGGTTGCAAGCTCCAGCTCATTATATGTATTCAGTGTTTTTATGTTTTTGTTGGTTTGCTTGTAAGTACCATCACCTGTCCTTGAGATCTTAATTTTTGTTTATTGCAAGCAGATGTTTGTCTCAAGTCACTGCTTCACTCACCTCTCCCCTCCCCTCTCATTTCCCCTTCACCCTCCTCCCCTCTCCTCTTGCCTTGTTTTTGTTAACCCTCCCCCATCTGTTCAGGGTGCTTCAGGTTTAGACGGCAGGCCTGGACCACCGGTGAGTTCCATTTCTCCATTACCCTATGTTCCTCCTCCCCAGTATCGTGATTTGTCTCGTCTCTTCCATCAGTCTTGTTTACATCAGGAATAACCTTCTTTTCTCCAAAGCAGGCTTGGGAGGGGGGCTAAACTTAGACTGAGAAGTGATGTCATACACTTGTCTTTTTTGATGCTATGAGTCTGCCTGGATTCTGGGATCACAGCCTACTTGTTGCACTTTATCTTAATAACAAGATGAATGAAACATCTGCATGATTCCATGATGCTCTGTTTTCCTGTCCTCTTTATAGTTGGGGGTCTCCATTCTGTCTTTCTCCACAGTAATCTTGCTTGCCACATTTTCACACAGTAGCTCTTCAGTTTTGTCTGAGGCATAATAATACTGTTTTGTTTTGTCCTGTCAGCAAAAAGCTTTGTGGGTTGTTTTCATACACAGCACTCAAGACTTCATTGCCATGGGTTGCAGGTATGCTCACAGGTATCTCTCCATAATGTGGTAAGCATCTCACCACGAGGAGAATTTGCATCCAAAAGACCTTCTGCAAGCAGAACTAGCCCTTCACCTCTTGGCAGCAGAATGCCATGCAACTTCAGCAACTCTACCCATGCTATCTTTAGTTCCAGATACCTGGGAGTGCATGGTGGAGTGTGTTCTGATCTAGTACAGACATTTAAGGGGTAGTGACACCTAATAGTGGAGAAGGAAGATGCAGGATTCCCACCTCTTGTTGCTAACTGACTGTGAGATATGAAGGAAATAAACTCCTTGTGCCTAAGCTTCTCAGTCTGTCAAAATCATTCTGAGACAAGAGATGCCAACCTGGTTCTGCAAACCATTCTGATATTCTTGGATAACACCTGTTAAAAAGGGCCAAATATTTTTAATCCCTCTTGGGAAGTCACACATCACCTATGTACAATCCATTTGGCTATTTAAAAAGAAAAAGCAATTTCTCCTCCTCAGCATAACTGGAAACAATTCAGCTGCTCTAACTTCTGAATCTGAATGGCAGCTTACACAACAACTTGTTTTGGGAAATTGCAAATTTATTTGCAGGTGAGATCTTGATGTATTTCATGGCACTAAATGATATTAAAATAATGCATATGTGCAGGCAGTTAAGATTTCCATGATGCACATGAACCTAAGGAGGGTCTGATTTTTAATCTCTTCTTTCACTAAGATTGAAGTTGTGTTCTGCATGAGCTACTTCTATTCTGCAGATCTTAACTTTTCTGAAAAGCTCTCCTGATCCACGAGTCATCTTGCTTTCATTGGAGGGGTTACTTCAGTGACCAAGGATTCCAAGCTTACATTAAAACATGCAAGACCTTTTTCTTTAAAGCCGTAAGAAAAAGACTTCCCTGTTTCAGAAGCTTCCTCCTTTGTTCTTCCTAGAAGGCAGGTAATTGGCCCCAAAAGTATCCCTTTACCAAGGCTCTATGAAGGAATTGTAGATCAATACTGAAATGTTTAGCAAAGTTCTTGCCAATTTAAAAGTATGTGATATAGGGTAAGGAAGGCAACCACCTATACTATGTAGCTAGGTGGGTGCACTGCACACTGAAAGCTATACTTTATCTAGACTGCAGCATGTAGACTGGGAGAGTTGTAAGAGACCCTCCAATGGGGAGTATTCCACAACAAGTTTAAGGAGTCTATAGAGAGCTGAAAGTGCCTGAATCTTTTTCTTAGCCAGGACTATTGCCTAACTGCTATATCACCCATATTAAAGATAAGCTTTGACTGGGCTAATTTCCCAAAGCCAAAGCAACTCTCAGCAGCACTAGGAAGTAAGTTTGGTATGCTTCTGGGAGGTGGCCTCTCTGTCAAAGGGTCAGCAAAAAGACTAGCTTTTCCCATTTGCACGATTGAGAGCCTGGTGGAGTGACATGAATGGCAAGAAGGCAACAGAGGGACTAAGACTGCATGATACCCCTCATAGTTTGCACCTGCATATATATGCACCTGCATTCAGCTCTGCAGCATGGCGTCTTTCAACTTGCATGACTGACTGGCTACCTGCCACCAAGTAACTAAATTCTTTCGTTTTTGTTCAACTCAACTGTCTCTAGGGTGGAAAGGCAAGAAAGCAAAGAAAAAGAAAATTGCTTATTATGTATCTAAATGTCCTTTATTCTGCTACAGCTTTCAACCTTGTATGATACAGACTAGAGAGAAAAAATTCCTCCCATAGAACTGGTAGAAATGCCTGCTGTAACAATTGTTAAGAGATAGCTTCAAAATTAAAAATAAAGCTCTGTAAAATAGTGCTGGTGTGATCTTAACATAGCAGTTCCCATGTTCTTCAAATTGCCTGTTACAACTGCTTCAAACCCATCACCACCAATACTGAAAGCTGTAGTGGTGCTAGGAGTCTTCTACCACCAGACTGTCCTTCCCAGCTGTGCTTTTTCCTAAAAGAGCAGCAGTGTCTCCTGGCTTTAATGAGGCCCTGAAATAAAAATGTTCTGATGTGTTTTCCTTCCTACAACTACAGGGTACTCCAGGACCAATTGGGGTTTCGGGACCAGCAGGACCAAAAGGAGAAAGGGTGAGTTTGCATCAGAACTGACCTATGCTCTGTCATTTCTTTGAAGAAACCACGTCTCTGGGATATAGAACCTCTAAATTTTTCTAGAGCTAGAAATGCTCATTCCTTGCGTGTATTAGACCATCATCTGGGCCTCCTCGATTTTTGAGTATCTCATCTTTGTGGGGTGTCTAGGTGCTTTGAAATGCATTTCTTCCATAGTGCTGCTGTAGCCACTGCTATGCTGCCTGTTTGTACTGAATAGAAATGTAACAAGTTCTACTCTTTTGTCTTCATTTCAGGGTAGTAAAGGAGATCCTGGAGTTGTAGGACCAATGGGGCCAGCAGGGCTTCCCGTGAGTAATGGAGTACCAGGGATTTATCTACAGTGCCCATTTCCTTGCTGTGGTTGATAGCTTAAGATACAATACAAAATTTGCAATTTCAGCTAGGTTAGGTGTTAAAGAACTAAAGTTACAAGCCTGTGTACCCTATGGGAGCAACAGAAATTGCCCGGTAGCTTCAGAGAAATGATTCAGAATGAGGCAGATTAAGCTGAACAGAAGAAACTGTTAATTCACTTTGGTTCTTGAACTACCAAAACAAGCTGCATGGGACTCCCAGGATATGTATGCTGCTTTTGAACACATCTGCTCCGTTTGTCTTTGCACAGCTTGGATGCCTGCCTTCTACCTGTCTCAGAGGGCCCTGTCTTGTCATTGTGGTGACAAAAGCTGCCTTCAATGCAATTAATTCCACTCTCTGGGATTACTTTTTGCAAAAATGGGGCTAGTGCTGGAGCTCTAATTTTGTGTAATTGGAGCTGCTTCGTTGTTTAACACAAAAAAAGGAAGTTTGCTGCTTTTTTCAGGGAGTGAAAAAAGTTTAAGAGAAACTTTTTACGCACAGCACTTAATGCAGCTTTGAAACAGCTGTGTGTGAAAACTTTCAAGAGAAACTTAAAAACAGTTTAGAGAACTGCATTCTCTAAACTACTTGGGTTTTATCTGAAGAACCCATACAGTGGTAGTAGTGGTATTACAAGCTGGATGGTCTAATGGGGGAGAAGAGGCGGATGTCTGCTGGAAAAGTTGGGTGTTTTTTTATCATTGAGCAATTGGTACAAATGGGAAAAACCAACTCCTGGTCACACATCCTTCTTTTGAGGAGACTGCTTGCTTTAAAATATTTCTTTTTGTGTTAATGCATTTCAGGGTTTACAAGGTCTACCCGGGGACAAAGGAATCCGGGTAAGTTACCAGGCAAATTTCTTTTATGTAGTTACTAACACCTTCATGCAGTAACAGACAGGTTAACAAGTGAGCAGCCTCAGGTAGCCAGCATGCAGTTCTGTCTGCTAAATCTTCATATAAGTAACTTTACAAACTTGTATTTAGAAGGCGATACCTGTAGCTCATATAATCACCTGGAACACTGCAGTACATCTATCTGAAAGCTATAGGGTAGGGGTTTTCTAACACGCTCCTTGTTGTCATAGCTCTGTTCTCACTGAAGCATAGGACTTCATGTGTAGTAGAGTTAGGGCAACATGGCTTGCTTTAAGAAATGCTGCTTATCTATTTACTGATGTGTGTAGGGATTTCCATGAGAATTAATTGAGGCGAAGCCATCAAATCTTACTGTGTTAATTTTAAATTCCCCCTGAAGCATGAAAAAGAAGGTTGCCCTCTAGCAAATGATCCTCCAGAGAATTTGGAAGATGGAAATTTGGAAAAGATGAATTAAATTTGCCTACATTAAAGAATCAGACATGAATTCTCCTCAGGCATTGTCCTGAATGTGATGGTGAAGAGTTGCGTCAAAACCAATAATGTGAATGGCTGCTTTTCTGTCATAACACCTGTGTTGTAGAAAAATACACACTTCTAAAAAGTGCATATTGGGAAACTCCTAGCTTTTCCATCAGGTTTTCCCAAGGAACTTTCTGGCTGTTAAGGCTCAGAATCTTTTTGATAAAAAACATTTAAAGCTATAATTGAACATAATTTATATTTAGAAACATGACTTCTGGATTAGCCTTTGTAAGGTTACAATTGTATAAATACATCAAGCAGTTCAATGTAGCACACATGTGTATGTCTTTATGCATGTAGTCACACATACATATGCACCTTCTCTTCGTAAGAATCTGGTATCACCTAAGTTTATCTAAAAATGTAAAGTTTCATACTGCATGTGCCCGTGTGGTGATTTCATTATATGAATTTGCTTTTGATACATAGTGGGCATTCTCTGTCCTTTATTTGCAATGTATTTCTGACCTGACTCTGCACAGAATGGGCAATTTTGGAAAGCAGTAGCCAATTGACATCTTAAACTAGGGGAGAAAGATCCAAGTTTCATGGGAGCTCAGAAGTTCTCCCCTATTTTAATCATTGCATTTCTGGCTTTGCTTCTTAACTTCCTCTTCACTAAGATGCATCTTGTTTTGTTTGTGTGGCTTCTAAACAAAACGTAACTTTTACAGAACTCCTAGACTTTTTCAGTTGGTTTTTAAACTGGGCATCTTATTTATTAGCTGTAGATAGAATTTCTTTGAGCTCTTAAATAAAAACTGGAGAAACTGCATCTCCTTGTAGATGATGATTTGGAAAGCATGAGTGGGAAGCTTTGCTGGCCCGTTGAAGCACACATGCACTTTGCCTCACTGCAAGAAATATTTTGAAACAAAAAAATGTGAGAAACTTGAGACTGTCAATGGGCAAGTGCAATATCTTTGCCAGTGGAGCCTAGAAAACACCACTTTTTCCACTTAGTCTTTGTACAGGAGCCTCCCCTCCCTCCTGCCCCTCTTCAAAAGTTGTGAACAGGCCGCTGCTAGTCACAGGAGTTAAACAGCAGTTTTGCTGAGTCCCCTTTATACAGCAGTTTTGTCAGCATACCACTATCCCTTTGAAGTCATTAGAGACATCTGACAAGTACTGTTTAGCAGAACTGGACACAGTGCCAGTTCCCTAGGATTGGCTCTGCAGTCCTGTATCCCTACAGTGGGACACATGGCTTTTGCATCAGAACCTCCTCACGAGCAGTCTCTCCCAGATACTGGTAAAACTATGGTGGCAATTCAGCCACTGTTGACCTTTTCCATAGGGGGGCTAGGGTACAACACTGGCCTCTCTGGAAGTGGGAGGTGTGTTCATCTGAAATGCCCCTCTTTCTTTTTGACAGCAGCAGTATGCATAGCACTTTAATCTGAAGATTTTCAGTGCTGAAGACATTAAAAATGAGGATCCACTTTGTTAAGCTCCCAAATAGTTTGCCAAAATCCTGTTATTTTAGGCAGAGCAGTGCTTTCTAAGTCCCAGAAATGCTCCTGCTGCCCTTTGTTTGGAGTGAGAGATGAGCATAACTGTTCCTGAGGACAGGCAGAGACAGTATCATGTGGCACTAGGTAGCAATGGGAGCAGATAGCCTTTCAAATAACCCAGCTGAAAAAGTGTAAACCCTGAACTTGTGCTACCAAGCTGACATCTTCACTGTTATTTTAATGCCTGTGTTTTTTCTTGTGTGTATGTGCGTCTTCCTCGCTCCTACAGGTCCACCTTTGTCCCCTTTATCCCTTCCTCCTCTTCTGCCATTCTTCCTGGCTCCTTCCTCCTTCCTGCAGAACAACCCATGCCACATTTTCCTGGATTATCCTCTGTGTTCCAGTGCTTGGTTCTGGGTGACTTCTCCTCATTGCCTCTCCTCTCCCATCCATTTCTCTTGCCAGCTTTGGGTTTAACACTTTTATTTTTTTGAAGAAGAAACAGCAACCTGTGCTGTCTGATTTGATCCCTTAATTCCTTTAACCCTTCCCACAAGGATCCTAAATTCAGTTCCCTGTACTGCAGCTCCTTCCCATGTTATGCTCAGCAGCTTTAAGAATTTCTTCTATGGAAAGATTTAGTATAGATATAACTGACAAATACCCACACAACACCCCACCTTGGCTGACCTGCTGCGGGTGGGATGTATCTTTCCTTGGTAAGGAGAGGCAACAGGGCATCAGGACATTCCGTCAGACCCTTTTGAGGCTGGCTTTCATTGCCTTAATGCTGCCCCTCCACAAGAGAGCAAGTCTCCTCTTTGGCTGTGATTCTTTGATTGGCTTCCTCCTTGTCCTGACTCTGGTTTAACTCAACCTGGAGCCTGCAGAGAAACTGTGATATCAAACCATTGTCAGAATAGCACCTTCCCGGGGGTATGTCAGTGCTGCCAAATAAGAGGGACCAGTCGCTGCCCTGCGGTTGTACTGCTGAGGACCAGTCCTTTGTCTAGCAAGCTTTTTTGGGGGGGAGCAGCTACTCGGAGCATCCCAAAGGACAGCCAGGCTGTGCAGAAGCAGACTGTGAGGGCTGAGTACTTCCTTCCTGCATTCTCTGGCTCTTTTTTTATTTAGCAGTGCTGATGCACCCCAGTGCACAAACCACTGTAAGACTCGGGCAAGCACACCCACTCAAGTTAAAACTTTGCTGCTCTGCGATACAGAAGTAATTTTAAATCTTAAGAAAAATTACAGCTAAAACTCCCAACCTTCCTTCCTCACTAGAACTCACCTCCAAAACCAGAAAACAAGCCACTCCAGCTTTTAAGGAAGAGCTAGCATCCCTTGGTGGCAAAGAGTTTAATTAAACAGTTTAAGGGAAAGCTTCTAAACACTCGTTTACATTACGAATCGAATTCAGAGCAGTAAGAAAAGTAGAGTCAACACAGGGCATCTGTGCCAGCAGAGCCTTCTTACTGCAGCAGGAGAGCCTGCTTGGGGTGTGCTGCAGGCCGTCTAAGGCACTAGGCATTGCCCCTGTGGCATCGGAGGGACCCTCCCAGCTAGCTGGAGACTGAGACTGAGGTGGCACACTGGTGGCCGGGAGTCTTTTCCCAGGCTGTGTGCCTAGGGTCAGCCAGTTCTCAGAAGGTACCTCTCTCTCTGAATGTTGAAAATACAGGCAGCCCAGAGAAGCAGTCTCATAATAACGGTACTGATGGCGGGGAGCTGTGCGCCCCGGGCTGACTATAGGCCTGTCCCTGAAGTTCAGACACACTTATAATCCCTTTGATGCAGAGCCCTTATGGTCTATCGGTGTGGGCTTTTAGCAATGGCCAATGTGTTTATGCAGCTAAGTAACAATTAGTAGCTCCATACGTTGTTTTTCACTTAACATCTCAAAGGGAGGTTTCTCTTCCTTTAAAATGTTTCCTACATGTTTATCTTTTTTTAAACTATCACTGACATTTGTTTGAAATGGATGATCCTAAAGCTTTTGTGTATTCTTTTTTTCTTGGACCAAACTATTATTTACAGGGGGAGAGGGGCAAGAAAGGCTCTAGAGGGTCTAAAGGGGATAAGGGAGACCAAGGAGCGCCTGGATTAGATGCACCCTGTCCGTTGGTATGTTCTGTTTCATCCAATGTATTGTTTTAAGATTTGTTGATGGGGAAGAAAGAAGGAAATCATAACATAAATAATGGTCTTGCAAAAGTACAACACTCTGATAAGGCCCAGCCTGGTTCCCACTGCAATCCATGGCAAAGCTGCTTTCTTCAGTGGGAAACCACTGATCCTCTGGGCAATCAGACTGTTGAGTGACCATAGTTATTTTCCTTCCTCTTCCAGAGCTCACAAAGGTTTGGGATACATGGGGGTGTCCCATGTGTGCGCTGGGAGCCCAGGTCTTTCTCCTTTGTGGATAGAGCCCTGTGTCTCCTTTGCTTTCTCTTCTCTGGAGATGTTTAATGTCATTGTGTCTATGTAATGGCAAAACCTGAATGCTGTTTTTCTTGCCTTGGAATAGTGGCCAGCTGATGTGGTTGCCTGGGAGTGATACAGGGCACTTGAGCTGCATTACCCAGAGAGAAAATAAATATCAGTTATTTTAAATGGGATATGTTTCTGTCAAAATATATTGTCTAGAAATCTAGACAAATTAATAAATATAAGAATATGTATATATTTTCATCTAAACTCATATGCTGCAGCAAACACTGCCAAAAATCCTAGGAGTACTTGTGAATCATGCATCTAGAAATCCAGCTGCTGGGTTTCCTAGTGAGGATAGGGAGAATGGATGATTTCAGAATAGGAGAAACACCATTCCCATCCTCTCAGATTTAACTCAGAGAAGTATCTCCTGACTTGTAGATTACAGAAAAAACAGTAAGGAATCCGCTACTACTGGTTACACAAACACAACTGAAACTGCAGACATGGGCCGTCTGTGATATGGGTATGCAGCAGAGTGCCCTGTGACAGTCCCAGTGGGGGACTTGGCCTCTCCTCCCATGACATGGAGGTGACTGGCGTTAACTGAAATAACGATAGTGGTTGATTTCATAAACAGGGTCTCCGAGGTTTTAAAGGCGAGAAGGGTGAGCCGGGGTTACCTGGGCTGGACGGCCTGGATGCCCCATGCCCATTGGTATGGTGTACCTTCCCTTTCCTACATGCCTGTTTGCTTCTTATATCTTGGTTGTCACTTTCTAATACCTCTGAATAGGTGCATGCCATAGAAACATCTGGTAATTCCTTCTTTACCTATCCCCACCCAAACTGCATCATGCTGCTGTTGTCAAAAACAGCCCCTTCCCTTCGTGCTATGATTCACTGCTGCTGTCAGCATCACCTTGTGGCATGAGGAAAAACTTAGCAGGAATGTGAATTTATTTACAACTGCCTCAATTCTTTCTTTGCCTTGACTTCAACATCTTTCAGTAGACTAACATACAAAGAACCGCCTCTGCACTGGCTTGGCTTTCTAGCAAGGAGCTGCCATGCTCATGTTCTTCATTAACTCTATTTTTAAATGCTTGTACATGGCTAGCACAGCCTGACACTGCTCAGTATCATCTCAGTCAGCCTATGCGTTAATATGACTGAAAAAAAGTTATCCTCTTAAACATATTAACTGGACACTTATCTCCCTTGATTTCTGCTAGATAATTCCTATTTGTAACTCTCCCCAGAAGTCCAAATGGTCCCATAGCATCCAAGAAACTTGAATTTGGAATTGCCTGTTCCCGTAATACATTGGAACTTGTACTCCCATGCCCTTCGGGCCCTTGTTTGGCATGACTATGTTTGCTTGAGGGTAGCCATTCCAAGCTTTATGCTCACTTAAAAGTGTTTGATGCCATTTGCAAGGGATGGGATATCAGTTAGTTCAACTAGCTGGAAAAATATGTCCCAGATGAAAAAAGCCACATTCAGTTGGGAAGGTTTTCTTGGTTTCCTGAGGAAACTACCCCTGAAATTAAAAGTCTTTGTTGTTTGTGAAGATTTAGCATTAGTCTTCCTTCCAGCATTCCATCCTTTTGGGGGGTGGTGTTGTCTCTTTGGTAGACTACCTTTCTCTTTATGTCTCTGCTCTTAGTTAGGATTCACCTCACATGGCTATATTAGAGTATACACTTCTTTTCGTACCCATTTTTTGTTAATGGAGACTCAACAAAAAAATTTGGTGAAATAGAGATGCCATTGTTTTTTCTATATATATAGTGTTCTGGCATGCAAGCTAGCTTGGGAACGTAAATAAGCATGGGTTTAGATCCAACACGGTTAAAAGCTTAGCATACAGATGATACATCCACGTGTGTAACTTGTGGAGGCCGTGAGCTAATGCTTTACACATCTGAGATATGTGGAAGGAGATACTTGGTACTAATAAGCATGTTGCATTTCCATTCTTGGCAAATTCGCCTGCAACAAACACTTCCTTGTGACCCTGGTCTTCCTTTGATCCCTAAGATGTAACTCCCTGGCCTCCCATTCCTTCATACACCTAACTTCCCATCTCCTCCTACAATGCACTACACAGTCATTCCTGCCACCACCAGAGTACCAATGGGAACAACACAATTTACCTGTAATTCAGTATTTCCACAGTTGGGGGGGGGAGGAGAGCAGTTGAAATTGAAGGATAATACCAGCACAAGATACTATGTTTATTAATTAGTCCTGAATGAACTTAGACGGAAAATTAAAAGAATTTTTT
>JAVHNF010060630.1:20099-50530 GCA_034783455.1 Micropsitta finschii | reverse complement strand
GATCTCACAAGAGCCCTTCTGATAACTTACACTTTAATCAGCCAAATATACAAGTTTGGTTGGTGTTGGGTTTTCAGCTTTATCAAGTGTTTTGTTCCATCTGATACAATTGATGTTGGGTTTTTTTCCTTTAAACAAAGGATGACATGGTTAAAAACTGGCACTATCCCTAAGAAGGAGAAGGAAATAGAAGTAAAAATGAAGAGGAGGGAAAAGGGGAGATCAGCTGCAAGAAAAGAGGGATGAAACCGGGAAGGAACAGCACTCCAGATGTCCATGAAGTCAGGTTCCCAGCTCATACTGCAACACCCTGCAGCAAAACTGGATGGGCCGTTTGCCCCCCACAAAAGATTCTTCAGGTACATTATCCTTTGGGCTTTCACTAGCAAGTCAAAGTTCCCCACCCCATGTCCCCCCCTACAATGACCCCACAATCTAGTCTCTTGCAATCTAATAGTTGAAGCATCTCCCTCCCACCCTGACCCCCACCCCAATGAGTTTTGAACCCTAAAACCAGCAAAAAAACATTCAGGCTTCCAAACTGTTACAGAGAATTGCTGCTCAGCACAGCTCTGCACCAGAGATAGCAGCTGCCCCTAACCCCAAATGGAAATCTGTGCCAGGATGAGGACAAACACATTGTCAGTGTCTCTTGGAGGTGAAGGTGACTTCGATGCCCCAGCAGACCCTATGTGGTATATGCAACACAACAGAGGTCCTGGCAGGCACCAGGCACAGTTCCCTGGTGTTTCCTCCTCTTGCATGTCCTGTGCTTACTTGTTAAGGAATAGTGACTGCAGTCTTTTACCTGCCATGGCCGCTTCGTCTTTTGCTGGGGGAGGAAAACAAAGCAGGTAATGAAGAGATCCAGCCTTCCCCACCAACCTCTGGCACATCCCTCCAGGGTTAAGAGCAGGAGCCCCCCATGTGTGTTCCCCTTCTGTCCTTGGCCTCTCTCTCCAGGCATCCACCAATTACCCTGGTGCTGATGCATGAATATCCCTGTGGAATCCACTGAGAAGATGTGCTCCTCAGCCCTCTGGTTCACAGAAGAGGAAGTCCAGGCAGGGAGGAATGCTCTGAATTCCCTGGGCTGTTTGGATCCCCAGTGTGCAAAGAACCCACTAAGCCCCCAAACTGAAGCAAGCGTTGCCTGGGCAGCTGAGGACAACATGGATATCAAGGGCAATTCCCTTCTCTCTTTCCCTGCTCCTTGATCACACGTCCTAGAGCTTTGTAAAGCAAGAGCTTTGTAAGAATGAAACATCTGAAGCTGGTTTTGATGAGGGCAGTTGTGAAGACACAACTGTCTCAGGGGATGAGAGATTACAATGTGTGGCATGAGAGACCGTGCAACCATCACAAAGAGAAGCGGGTTATGATCAGTTACTCTCTAACCTTTTCTTTCTTCTTCTTTCTTTCTGGCAGCTTCTTCCCTTTGCTTCCGAATGATGGCTAGTCGGGCAAGATCTGCCTTTGCTTGTTCTGTTTTACCAGCTAGGTGCATTTTCATGTATCTTTCTTTCGCCTTTTGTTTCTCTATTTCCTCCCTGTTTGGGTGAAACACATACAAGTCACCAGAGCATCCATGAGCAGGTAGGTACAGGCAGAGTCTGGAAGGCTTTTGGACTGGGAAGGATAGGCCTCCGTGCAAGGATCTCTAACACCAGTTTTCAAGCACAGGTTTGAACAGAGATAAAGTGAGAGATTATTTCTACCTACATTCAGCTAAATAAGGACACGCAATGAGGTAAGGTGAATTAGCCCCAGAGTGCCCAGCACCACAACATGCTTTTCCCAGCTTTACCCTCAAAGGTGTACTTCTGCCAAAGCAATCTAGCCCAAAGAAGGAAGCTTAAATCTTCCACTCTAAAACTCTCCACTGCTAAATCAAACTAGAAGGTTGAATTCTGGCTCTCATCTGATCACACAGAAATGTCACCATGGTGCTTGGTGACCACTACCTGTCACTAGGGCGCTTTCTGTAGTAAGATTAAAGCAGAATCCACAGTGATAATGGAGTTCAGTTATGTCTGATTTTCGGCCTAAAACCTCAGGACAGGAATGGCCTAAAGCCACTTCACAGCACCAACCTCCTCTGGCCAAGTTGCCTGGCTCCAGGATGGTTACAGCGACTCCCAGAGACAGCCAACTTCCATAAAGTTTGTAAGGAAAGACATTCTGAACCCCACTGAGTCCTGCTTGACAGTTCAGTGTCTGCTTTGGATACCAACACATTGAAAGGGCTCCCCTCAAACACCCAGGACACAGCAGGGAAACACTCGGAAAAAGGATGGTATTCCAGGGATGCCCTAGCTCCTGCAGGGGCAGCAGGGAAAACTCACCGCTCTCGTCGTGAGAGTTCCTTAGGTCCATCCAGGTCCAGCTGAGTTACTTTTTTGGTTGTCTGAATTACACGATTGGGGTTCTCTATGTCTATCAACCCTTCCACTCCTTTGCGCTTTTGCTAAGGTTCAAGAACAAGAAGGTTAAGAAGCTCTCTCATACCCAACCCTGTGTTGTAGCAGAGCTCAGCGAACACAATCCAACACACCCCAAAAGCAAGATGTTTGTACTACCAGACAGCAAAACCGTTGATGAGCCAGGATTCCTACCATCAGGCATCTTCAGCCTTTTTGGAATCTTGGCATTTCACTTACAAAAACACATTCTGAGGACTAAATGCTGTTAAGGAAGGGGTTTTGGCTTCTAAAAATAGCTTTTCCATAACAAAATATATTAGAGGTAGCTCTCAATGAGAACTTGGAATCAGGAGAGTGCATTGCTCTTTGGCCCCAAGGATCTGGGTGGTGCAAATGCATTAAGTGCCCTGAGAATGACAGTACCTGATAATCCTCATCATCTTCATCACTTTCATCTGAATCTAAAGACTTCTTCTCCTTTTTGGGGTCCCCTGTTGCTCCTTCGCTTCCCTCTTCTTGCTCCTCCTCTTCCTACAGGGAACAAGAGGAAGTATATATCAATAAAGATCCCAAATCCAACAGTGATTCTTAAATGAGATCATCCTGGAAGGATGAGAGACAGCCTTAAGTACTGGTGTTCCTGATGTGGCCCTGTGACACCAATGGTGCTGCTACAGAACACGAGCTCATTCTCAGCATGTAAGGATCCATCTGCCCCAGCAGATCACCTCTAATCAACTCTGCTGCTCTCCCTGTGCAACAAGCCAGGAGAATGATTGCCAAAGACGGAATTGGCCCTTTTCTTTCCCCAAATGAAAGATCTCCAGGAGACTTCTTGGCCCAGCTTTCCAGTGCACAATATCTCAGGGACTGGAAACTACACGGATGTAGCATAGAGCAGGGAGAAGATGGCAGCTGTCGCCTGATGTGTTTCCAATCTCTTGCCCAAAGGAACTGCCAGCATCCGAAAGCCAGAACAAATGCCCAAGACAGCACCCATACTTCCCAGCACTTAAACAGCCCGTTTATGTTTTGCTTGCATGCAGAAAGTGGGGACCTTTATGAATATTTACAAACTTGCCCCAGAGCTAAATGTACCCAGTGTGCCAGCACACATGGCATCCCACCCATCAGAGTAAACTCAGCCTGATGACTTGTGCATTATTCACATCCCTCAGTCCCTATCCACTTGCTACTTTCTCAGCTCCTTTTTGCTCTTCCATGCCAGGGCTAGCCAGGAGATGGGCACAGCCTCTTGATTACTGATGAAAAAGGGTGCCCAGTGGCACTGCTGGCAAAATCTTGACTTGGCAATTTTCTCTATGTAAAGATATGTTTTAACATTCAATCTTCCTGAGCAATATAGAAATAGTCCCTTCTTGGCAGATTATGCAGGCTGGGGTTGAGAGAGGAGGGGAGAAGACATGATTTCTTTGAGGGATATTATATTCTACCTAGTGATTAGAGAGCAGATGAAACCCTCTGAAAGGGATTATCACATCCAGATAAGAGATGGCTTTTTAATAGATGGACAGAATGCCTCCACTTAAAACTATTGAAGGGAATGTACAACATCTCTCTGCTTCCATGAGTTTGCTGGACAAAGTTGGAAAGTACTTAAAGGTTGCTAAAAAATAGTAATTAAAAAGTTATGGAAAGGCAAAGTATCTAAACAATCTCATGATGACCAGCTCTCTGAAGCCAGAGAGGCAGTATGGAGATCTAACCTGTTATTCTGTCAGCCAACTATTCCATCAGGGCTGAGGAAGGCTGTCTATGAAAGCCAGCAACAACACACACATTTAAAAATAAGGATGCTTAGGAAATCTGATAAGTGTTTTGTGTGACGAAGATTATCGCCACATGCCTGTGCAATAGAGACCCTCTAGCTGCAGCGAGCACCAGTCAAAGCCTCACCTCCCACTTCTCCAGCAGGCACAGGAGGTGAGATCACCCTCAGTCCCCAGCACCAGCCATGCCAATGGAATGCCAGGGTGGATGGAGACAGAGCTGCTTACCTACCCATGAGAGAGAACTGGCTTGCTTCTGGCCAGTAGTGTTTAATGAACACAGATTGAATAATTCACTAATTTGTTGCCTTTCTAGGAAGTCTTTTTTTGAAAAAGCACACCAAACCACCATAAATAAATAAAGTTACATCTGAAATGTTGCAGAGGAGTTCAATATGCTTGCAAATTCTGTTTGTACAAAAGCAGCGGAAGGAGGGGAAGGCTGGATAAGTTATTCATTGTAAATTATTTGTTCAGTTCTAAAATCCACACAGAAGCATAAGCTCAGAGAGAGAAAAAAAACAGTGAGTGGGGAGATGGGGGGTGAGGGGGTAGGGAAGGGAAGGGAAGAAAGGAATAAAGAAAAGAAAGGAGAAAGGAGAGCAGCCAGCAATGATTATAGGCCATTTTGCAACATGGCAGGAGCATCTTTCTTATCAGCTCTGTTACCATCGTCTTCGATGTAAAGGTTCTTTATTTAAAGGAAGGGAGGGGGAAAAAAATCCAAAAGGTGCCTGGACGCATGCAAGGGAATGGCTAACGCAGCTGAAGCAGGAACTCACTCTCATTGCAGCTGCTTCATATGCGTAGCATCAGGCCTCAGAGCCATCGCAATAGAATTATATGAGCCCCCGAAGACTCCCAGGCAAGATGGCATGGAAACAGATGTAATTACAGACATTATTACCATTAAAACAAAATAATAATTTTAATTACAGCTAGGGCTTTTAGGGTTTTCTCTGATCCTCCCTGCCCCTGGTCACCATCTAACATGGTCTAGTTCCAGGCTGTTTAATGGAACAGGGCAGTGACAGTTCCCTCCTTTCTCTCTCCCTCCCTGCCAAACACTTTTCTGCACAATTAAAAAAAGTCATAAAATTCACCATTTCAACTACACCACCATATTAAGGATGGAAACTGTGACCAACAGCTTGCGAAAGCTCAATCCCAGAAGGCTGCTCCCCAAGCAGAAGAGACTGCTGTCAATTTTAAGTGCCCGGCTGCCCCCCAATTAAAATATATTGGTAAATCAGGGTTGAGTTCAGGAGATGCAGCACCTGCAAGCTGGACTACAGGTGCCTAGCCAATGTTGTGAGCTGCACAGAGACATTTTATTTTTAAACTCCTTTCCCACAGCCCTGCCTTTTACTACCATTTGCTTGAACTCAAGATGAGGTGAGCAAATTCCAAAGGCAGATGGTTGTGGTTACAGATGCAGTGGGTGCCTTTCGAAAACAGAACCCCGTTACAATTACGATCTTCTGTCAAGTTACAGATAGTTCTGTGTGGTGCAACTGTCATCTCGTGAATGTTCAGGGTGCTAAACAGCGGTCTATGGCCCATAGCCTGCCGAGGACAGCTTTTTGCTAGAAGATGTAATCCAATAATACATGTTACTTTATAATAAATCATTGTGTTAAATGTAACAGAAGGAATGAGGTGGGGGAGGCAACAAAGAAGATAGAACCCCACTGGAAACCTCCTGAGGGGACATTCAGTGAAGAAACCAACAATTGACCTTTCTGCCAGCACGTGAAAACTGATGATGCTCCAGGCCCAGGAGAAGGCTATGGACAGCTCAAAGTTGATCAGCAAGCTCATGATACTGGGGAGTCATGGGGGAAAACAGCTCTTCACAAGAAGGTACTAGACTTGGCTACCACACCACATAACAGCCTCAATGTTTGAGGAACCTTCTCTGCAGGACCCAAGATGTGCTCCTGTAAACAGCGTAGCACCTGGATTTAGCAGATGCAGTAGCCATGACTTTTAACCATAAGCTTAAAGGTTGTTCATTTCAAAGGTGAAACAGAGTGCTGTGTGCCCCAGAAGGTCTCATGCCTGGAAGCTAGGACTGGAAAGCCTAGCAGGCACCTAGGGAAAACAGTCCACCCTCATCCCAGCACCACACTAGATGCCACAAAACCAATAAGGTGCTTGGCTCCACTTCGTTTACTTGCTCCACATAAAAGCTCTGAACCATGACAATCCAACAAGACTGAGTTTCCTACAGATCCAGTGAAATGGAAAAATAGATTAGATAAAGCAGATCAGACTTGTCAGAAACTGAGGCATCGCCACAACAGCCTGCCGTGGGCTCAGCAATACATCTCCCGATTTGAAAGCCAAACCCTGAGACTCCCAGAAACATGGTAGCCTGGGGCTGGGAGAGGATGAAGAGGGTAAAAAAAAAGAGTGTGTGCAAGAGGTGAAGTGCAAGGGATGCATCCAAGAAGAGAACAAACCCTGAAGGTCAGAGTAGCAAGCACATGAGCAGCTAACTAATGTACTACAGCAGCACCACAGGGAAGGGACACGAGCACACACGTACTAGCAAACTGGAAAACCATAAAAGTCTATTATAGCAAATCAAACAGCAGTCAGCATGACAGCCATTAGCCTGAAATGAATACACGAGAACTTAATGAGCTCTGTCAAGGCCAGCTTGGTGAATTAAGTTGCCAATTCTAGCAGGATTCCCCTTTTCTTTACGGACTTGAAAGCATCCGCAATGCCTCGTTGCCTTTTGACAAGCAAATCACAGGATGCCCTTGCCCAGATGGGACGGACAATTACACTGGAGCAATATCCCTTTCCGGACACTAGGGCCCTTGGTCCTAGTGCTGGGGATGTGATTAAGACATGACAAGCACAAAGGAACAGCGGCATCAGCCCAACACACAAACGATCCCCAGTCTGGGTATTTGTAGCTGCTGTGATGCAGAGAATCCACAGTTAAACTGGGCATCCTCTCCCCATGCTAGAGAGGAATTGCAGTCTCCATGCCCAAATAAATTCCCATTCTCATATCAAGCAGACTGCATAAAACGCCAGGACGGGTATTTAGAGGCAGTATTGTTTTTAAAGGTCAGTTTACTTCATGTTTCATTTATTTATGCACACTCTTCTTTTGACTTTCCCAGTGCCACACAATAGCAGTGAGGTTTAAATAGCCTTTCGGTTGCTGGTCCATTAGCTAGGACAACTGCAAATCGATACATCCATTTATCTCAAAATTAAAAAGAGAGAAACTCTCATTAGCTGCCAATTCTGCACAGAACCAGCCTATGCAAAGCCATACTAGCACTTCTGCTAGACTCTTCCCTGTCCCCAAGCTCCAGCCCCTGTTTGTTCATTGGCCATAGGCTCTTTGGCTTGGGCTGGTTAGTCTTTGAGGCAAATTTTGCTACCCACACTCTAGGTGCTCACCCTGGCCTGAGCTATCTGGATGTTGATCCAAGGACACTGCCATCACCTACCCATGAATGGTTCCCCAGCCTCAGCTGCACCCCATGTGTCCCCTTGCTCCAAGAGCCTTAGCTTCTGAAGGCACATCTCCATGCTGTGTCACCTCCAGCTTTTACTATTTGTGTAGAAGCAATGGGAAAAACATGTGGCCCAACAAAGCTCTCAAAGCAAGTGGGCATCTCTTCCTCGAGGGCCATACCAGCACATGCATAAGGTTCATTGCTTACATCTACTGTGGGCACTTGGTGGGTCCTCTTTATATAGTGTGACCCCATGCCCTGCTCTCACAGTGCCTGACAAGGAAAGGCTCTCTCCCCAGCAGAGGAACAGAAGTGCCTTCAGGATACCAGCTGAGCAATGCATTTGTGGCTCATTACCCTCAGATCGGTGCCCTTGGTTAAAGATCACGGATAGAAATGGGAAGCTGGCACACAGCGTCTTATAATTAAGATGAGGCCAACCTCCAGAAAAGCACAGCTCTAAAGGCCAATTGGCAAAGCAGGAGCACTGGGGGAAGCACCGTGCTTGCTAAACCCCATTTTCCATCTCTTCATGTGGAGAAGGAAGCCCTCTGTGCCAGGTGCAGTAAATAGCAAAACCATAGCTAAATCTGGGGGCAGGGAAGAGAAGGCCGTTCTCCTTCAGTCCCACTGACATTCCTTTTGCATTGCAGACCTCTGCAGACAGACCATCACCAGAAGAAGCAGTAGCAAGGCAAGACAGCCACCCATCAGCTTCCAGAGTTCCAAGCAGAAAGGCGAAAGCAAGGAGCAGCTGGTGGAGGTTTTGGCAAGTCATTTCTGCACTGCTCATGCTTTAAAGAGAAGAAATGACTCTGACCCAGTGTCATTCTCAAAAGGAGGTTTCAGATGACTTGGTGCTAAGATGAGACTAAAACTCCGGCTCATACATCACAAGCAACTTAATGAAGAAACCTCATCCTCACAGCAGAGGGAAAGGGAAAGATCAAAGCCCAGCACAGCAGGGCACCAGCAGCCAGCATATTAAATAAACCATTGTAACACAATCATTTGTACCTCTCAATTACCATGGACTGCTTGATTTCACACACACAGAACACTTGACCTCATGCACACAAGACGCATGCTCTGGGGAAAACAGGCTCTGTCCTGGCACCAGGGTGCAAGAGGGAGAGGTTCCCTCCACTGGATGACATGAAGTCCCCTACTAATTCCGTATTTCAAATATAATACCCTGACCTTGTTGTCCTAGCACGAGCAAGCACCTTTTGCTCAACATCTTTAAAGCCTAAATTCACATCAGGTCTGTAAGTTCCTGGTGTATTTCTGCCAAGCTGGGCTCTAGGTGCAGAAGCTCTCCCTGACGGTATGACTACTATCACCTTCTTTGCAAGGACCAGCATGGAGAGAGAGCGGCAGAAGCCTGGGGAAACTGTTCTTGGAAATTTTCAACACTTGGCTGCATAAAGCTGCGAGCAACCTGACCTAACACGAAAATTCTCTCTGCTCTAATGGGAGCTTGGGCCACTGGTGCAGGGAAAGGTGGTCCTTTCCTACCTATTCTGAGGACATGATGGGGCAATGATGGTCCCATGTTAAAGGAAACCACCAACAAAGGCAGAAGCCTTTGGGCAGGACTCTGCAGAAATCAGCTGTTTGGAAAAATATTTATCCCTGGCTCAGGTCACCTCTGTGACAAGAGCTGCACAGAGATTCTCCCCGGCTCAGAAGAAAAAAGAAAGAGAATCCCATTTACAGCTATTTTCAAAGTTCACATTTGTCATGGGAAAGACATCATCAAAGCTGCAAAGACCCTGAGTCCCGAAGGTCCTCTTCCACCTGCCTTCCCAACACCCAAAATATGGTCACTTTGCTTCTGCCCATTTTCAGGCAACATTAACTTCCAGATGTTTAATCCTGCCCTCAACCTCAGTGAGGATGCAGGGCAGGAGGACAGCCCTGTGGCCTTCACACAGCCAGCTCTGTGGTGGCAAAGGCAGTAAGCATGGCCACTGCAGGAAGAGCCATAAGCCAAACTACGTGGAGAGGCTGCAGCAATTCCTACCTCTGGGATGCGAACACTGTAGGGCTGGTTGTGGAACTGTGGGGCATTGTCATTCACATCTCCCACTTGGATGTTGACTGTCCCTTTGATCACCTGTGGTCACAAGGATAAGCAACAGAGAGCGGTTGTCAGCTTTATGCATGGATTTAAAACCTAAAGCAAGCTTGTGGTTGTTTTCTGATGTGGGCTTTTGGCAAGCGATGGCAAGGGGTGGCCCTGCTCCCCATACCCTTCAGGGTGATGCAGAAAGTCCCCCAAAGACCCACGTGCTCATCCTCCCTGCTTCTCTCCACCCATGCCAGAGACCATGAAATAAGAAATCACACTTACCCCTTGGCTGTCACTGACAGAAAATTCAACCGTGAATTCTGACTTAGTCTGAAAGGGAAAGAGAAGGAAATCATATAATTAAAGATACTGTAGTGTTTATCTGCAGATGGCAGGCTTGGGACTTTTAGCCAATATTATTACGTGCAAAATGCTTTCAGGACCTTCAAGAAGAGAATGGGTGCTTGAGTGCTATTACCTACATTGAGTATAAAATGCTGAGAAATATTAATACCAGTGGGGCTCCAGTGTATTTCACAGGCACAGAGAGCCACTCTTCTGCGGGTCAGGAGGATGCGGGGACTATGGAGCGGATCCCCTGACTGGCAGCTGAGCACTTTAAACAGGCAGCTAAGCTGAAGTAAATGAGAGGAGCCCACTGTTTAACCTTCTGTAGCATGCCAGCAAGCCCTAACTCTCTTTGAACACCTGCCCGGTCCCCAGTGCCAGAGGCTGCCTGCTTGTATCACCAAGAAGGAGTAAAGTGCAAGGCTGAGAAAAGCAGTTTTCCACCCACAGTGCCATGTCCAACTGCAAGATACAGGGACAATGTAAAAAGAGAAGAAAATACAAAAAAGAAAGCTGTGTAATTAGCTTTTGCTCAAGATGACAATACAACACAGTCTCACTGAGGACATCTAAATGTTGCTGCTGCTTTCCCAACTTACCTGCCATGCAGTAGTTCTTCATATATCACACAGCTGGGAACAGTGGGATAAACCCAGGGTCTGTATTAAGAACTGCCTGAAATCCCTTAAGCCCATTCAAAAAATGCCTGTGCAGTCCTCTCTGCCCCTTATTGCTTTAACTAAATAAACAGCTTGCTCTTAAACTGTAATATATTAAAGTCATTGGTTCTGGGGTGAGGGATAAGTGGGGAAGAGGGAATTACTTTGCTGTCAGGGCAGGGGAATATCGCTAGTGGAGGCAGACTTTCTCTTCCTGACCTTTCTTTTCCACCAGCAATTGTTTCACTCATGTTTTGCCAAAGAATCACTCTGGGATGAGCAGCAGAACTTGGACCACCACACCTATCTGGTACCTGGGCACCATCTGATGTTTCGATTCCCCCAGTTCCAGCAATCTCTTCCTCCTCTAGCATCCCTTCCCATTCCCAGTGCCCCTGCCTGAGCTGCTAGAGCACAGCAAGTTGATGTTTCCAAAGCGTCATGCAGGAAAGTCTAGAAAGGAAGCTTGAAATGGCTCTTTGTGCCACAGACTTGGTTGATTTATTCCGAATAAGATCAGCTCAGGGACAAGCAGCAGCCACTGGTGCCCAGAGCAGGAGCTCTGCTTGCACCAAGGTAGCAGTTCATCTTGGAGAAGGGACTGGGGGACAGCTCACCAGCGCATGCACCCTCCTGCCTCAACACCTGCCTATCCCAGGCCTCCTTTCCAAACAGATGGGGAGCTGAACCTGAGAATGCCTTTCCTAGCTCCTGCCTTGGAGCAGCGCTTGCAGGCAGAAAGAAGAGCTGAAATACTGATGGAGAAGAGAGCCTCTTCTTGTGACATCCCACCCTGTGGCATCAAAACCTTTCAGCCCTGTTTCCCTCTCTTCACTGGTGATGCCATGAGAGACAAAGAAGTAGAAAGAAAGGAAAAATAAAAGAAACAACCAGTTGAGTACTGAAATGCTAAAAGCTCAATGAAATAAATCAGAGAAAGCTGCCACATGCTGATTTCCATCTCCGCCCTTCATGTTAGCACATACATCTTCTAGACTCAGGGTCTGCCTTTTCTTTAAGAAAAAAAAACAAACAACCCCCACAAGCTGGTTTCCTTCTAATCTTTGTGGGAGTAAAAAATATTTTAAAATTTGGTTTGCCTCCATACATTCTCTCCTTCCTCTTTTTCTGTTTTCCCTTTTCTTGCATCATTTACCTTACTCTGGCTCCCTCTCCCTTCTCAAGTCTCTCTTCTCCATTGTACCAGAATTGATCTCTTCCTTTTCCTTTCCCACTGATTTTCTTGTATGGCTTCCTCTCCCCTGACTTTCTGATCCCACACATCCAGGCCAGCATTCTCTGCTCCCAGCATGCTATCAACCTCCACCCCTTGCCTCCTATGCCACTCTGCTTCCTCCACCTTCCCAATATCCATACCAAGCTATGTATGTGTCTGTCTTCCCCCTTTTCCATGTATTGCTAACTTTGAGCCCCTGGGATCAGTTGATGGGTGCAAGCTCCTCTTCTGGTTCAGCCTGGCCATGCATGCAAGCTCTGCTCAGCTCCTCCCCTTGCCATCCTACACCAGAAGACACCTAAAATCTATTGATCTTCCTCCTTGGCTTAAGGCTGCTATCATAAGTATTGGGAAACAGCAGGTATTTGAATAAGGAAAGATTTATGACTCATGCCAGCAGCTGTTGGCACAGGGAGACGGAGGGGAGAGGGATGAAGAAAACAGCTTCACTTTTCCAGAGTCTCACTCTTAACTCTGTGATATTGGGTTTGCCCTCCCCCTGCCTGAGCTGCATCCACCATCCTGTTCCTCCAGATCCCCACATCTGGCTGGCTCCAACCAGGACCACCAGTGCCTGTGGTGTGTTAATGAGCTTTATCTTCACAACACTGCCCCTGGCCAAGGAAGTACTAAACACAGGCAAGAGAAGCACAGGGGAAGTGAAGCACATTGCCCAAGTCATGTAGTATTTTCCCAGTCTTACCAAGATCCTGTCCAAAAGCCTGTGTCATCCCTTTCTCCTCCCTCCAGGAAAAGAGTAAGGGCCAGGGCTTTTGAAAACAGGCACCTGGATGAGATATCATCTTTGCACACCAAAGCTATGCTTGAAAATAGGGGTGTGAAACAGATTCAAGGCAAGAATCTTGCCAAATTTAGCATCCAGCAGCCTGAATCCACAAGATGATGAAAAGTCATTATGAGATTGAATAAGCAGGGATACGTCATATCTCTTCACACACTGTTCTAAGTAGTAGAGGATTTAATCAGAACAAACATTTAAAAAGGGAACCTGTAGATTTCCTTGAATGAATAAGCATCCTGGCTCTTTGGTAAATCATGTTCATTTATAAGTTTTCTTTACTTCCAGACTCACAGATACTATTCTGGGATCCAGGAAAACCAACAGGCCAGATCGAATCAGAGCACCCTGTTTATTCTCTGTGTCCTAGCTCAGTGGAGCCAGTGAGAAGGTGGCTAACACAAGGAACAGACCCTGATGTGAACACACCTGGATTCCACATAGGAGTAACACCCAGGCATCATTTCAGCTGCCACAGAAGGTGGAGAGCCACCATTTATCTGAACAGAAATGTTTCCTCCCTGCCCCTCCTTAGCTGGGGATCCTCTCAGCAGCAAGCAGTATTACCTCTCTGTCCAAGGGCTGCCGGAGCCAGACAACTCCAGTCATGCTCTCCACGGCAAAAAACCGGCTGGCCTCCTCGCCAACCACGCCAAAGACCAGCGGATCGTCGTCCAGGTCCCGAGCCAGCAGCTGAGTCACTGAGGAACCTGGGAGAGACCAAAGGGAAAGAAATAATAAGCAAAACAGGACAGAGAGGAAGAAATCCTGAAAACATTCAGCTTGCCAGAGAACACAGGTCTTCTGCCTTCCTCCCTTAAGTCATCCACAAACCATTTTACAATGCCTTAAGCAGCAAGGAGAGTCAAGCTTTGCATGGTCTTACTGTTCTCTCTAGCAAAGATAAACCAAACCACAGTTCCTCTCCTCCCTCCCCCTTATCAAAAGAGAAAGTCACATTAGCTCAGCAGAATCATAGCCATCTTGGGTGCTAGAGATAGTGGAGGAATCAGTGCCTCTTCTGGATAAACACCCACCAGCCTCCCTCAGTATCCCCTGCCAAGGGATGCCACCAGCAGATGCAACATTTCCAGGACTAAAGCAAACAACCCAATGCCAAGGGTTGATGCAAACAACCTATGATGCCCACAAGTGCCCCAAGGCACAGGGATTCAGTATGGCCTGGAACCAGACAGAGACCTGGGGTTTGTTTTAAACATGGCAGCTCTAGCAAATGCTGGTCATCTTTGCATATGTGGAACCCATAGAAAATGAGAAGCACTGGGACTAATCCATCACTACCTTCTGCCAAATCATATTTAAAACCATCTTCTTCTGCATCATCCTGCAGCGTAGTCCAGACAACAAAGACCTTGTTCAGGCATGTGGTTGTAAATGTCTCTTCCTAACAGCACCCAAGAGGAAACACAAAGCCTCTGAAATTGTTGCATAGGGACCATGAGTCCTCTTTCTGATATCCACACAGCTGCCAGAGCAGGATGACTTCTACTGCTCCAAAAGCAAGGGAGGGACACCATCATTTCAGCCCCGTAAGAACCCTCATTTTGGGCTTCTCCATGACAGCTCTGAGCACATTCAAAGTTTGCTGTGGCAGGTCAACCATGGCTGGCTCCCTGTCACATACCCAGCTGCCTTCAGTCCCCTTCTCAGCAGGATGGGGGAGAAAATAGGAGGAAAAAAGCTGGTGGGTAGATATAATGATGGGAGATCCTCTTGGCCACCTGGCCTCCCTCAAGGACTGGGAGGGGACACACCATCCTGTGTGCAAGCCATCTTTGGCAGTAAGAGACTCCAAGACTCCAAATCATGTGGCCAGAGAGAACAGATGCCACAATTCCATCCATCTGGGAAGAGAAGGGAAGCTCCAGCAGACCCCAGGATAAACACGGTGGCACAGCTCAGCAAGCAGAGCGATGTGGGCAATTACCAACCAGTTGGCCCGACATCGATCACAATGGAAATAATGGAAAAAGCTGATATGAGATCCCATTAATAAAGGATTAAATGATAGGAACATAATTAATGCCAGTCAACATGATTTTATAGAAAATAGGCCTTGTCAAACAAACCTGATTTTAGTCTTTGATGAGATTACAATTTTGGCAAATAAAGGTAACTGCAAAGAAATAATAGACTTTTGTAAGGCATTTGACTTAGCACTTTGTGACTTTCTAAATAAAATATAGTGCTGTACATTGACAAAGCACACTGGAGTGATGACCCAGCTGCCTGGCAGCTTCCAAGGCCACCAACCATGGTCAGGGGACGTCCTAGCGTGACATAAAACTGTTAGTGCAAACTTGGGTGACAGTATGGCAAATAAAGGGGAGGATCAAGCAGCCAGGTGAAGTGCTTGGTAATTTAGGCTTGTTTGGTAAAAATCTGTTTTCATGACCGAAAAAATCTGGTGGACCACATCTGCAGAGCCACGGTTCTCTTTGGGTACTTGGAGGAGTGACTTTAGGGCTATATAGCTGGTTCTGCCAAGGCTGCAATTCTGCAAGCTTGCAATTGTGGTTGGCCACATCATCTTCAGCACTGGATGCAAGAGGAAGCCAGAAATGACTGAGAGCTAGCAAAAATGATTTACACTTCACAAAGGCTTTAAAATCTTGAACTGCTTCATTTATGACTCAGGCCATGTCAAGCACATCCATAAGAAGGACCAAATATAATACTTAAAGATTACTATTCCAGAGCACAAAAGCACAGCAAGACTCAATGCCCAAACCCAGACACATTTCTATTTGGAGAATGAATAGCAGTTGTTTTAAAAAGGACAACTACAATTAAATACTGGGAAATAACTTACTTCCAGCAACACAGGTGCAAGTGAGTGACGGGTCACAATCAAAGACATTTTGGACAAAGATCCAAACCAAGAAACCTTATCCCAACTGCAATCAGCCAGTTCATCTGCAATGTTTCCATCTCTTCAATGAAGCCAACACCAGAGATAAAAAGTAACCCTACACTTTCTTAAACATTGGAGGATTGACATGAAGCAAGTTACTAGCTTGGTTTTAATTTGGAGGACATCCAAAGCCATCCTTAGCAATGGCTTCTTTGCCCCAGGAAACAAGCAGGACTGTGACAGTCCTCATGGCGGTGAAAGCCAGTAACTAGGACAAGATAAATCCAGGATCATGCCTCTCTGTTTTTCCTATTAAATTCGGCAGAATAGACTTTCCCCCTCTACATCTCATTCAAAAGCCTTAGATCCACAGGGTATATGCAGTTCCCTCCAGAATTGCAAATACTTTAAAATGTCTCAGTTGCATCTCAATGGAAGGGACATGATCTTAAAAATCCTGCTGCATAGGAAAATCATGTCCCACCCACTTCTACTCATAGTCACATTCATGGTTTGTGTGCTGAAAATCTACTTACACTAAAACCAACCCCAAACCAGACCAAAAAAACCCCACAATCACCCAGCAAATGAACATTTAACTCTTCTCTCTCTCTTTGCATTACAGCTGCTTCCCACTTCAGGGAATTCAGCTCCTTAATTCAGAATAACTTGGAGAACAAGGCATGGCATTTCTGGGCAGAATGCATCATCCCACCTGTATTTCTCACTCTGGTCAGTCTGCAGATGTGCAAAGGTAGATCTCTGTGAAGGAACGTGCTGGGCTCAACTGCTCTTTATTTCTAAAATGTCAAAATCGAGGACAGATTTCGAAGGAAAAGAGGGAAAAGACAAAAGGGAAACACGAGAGAAACATTCAAAGCCTATTCCCGTCTCAACTTTTCTTTCCTTTTATTTGTTAGCAACAAGAAATATCATTAAGACATAGATGGGACAGATCAGAATGTTAAATTGTAAGCAGCAATGTGTTACAGGAAAATACCATTTTAAACAAATCCGTAGCAAGTAAGGCACCAAAAGCTGTGAGCTCTTTTACCCACTCCCTTACCTGTGCATCAGTCAGTAATCACAAGCCTAACTCAAGAGCATGTCTGTACCCACTACAGAAAAAAAAAAATACCACCAAAACAGCACAATACATAAAATGCAGATCAAAATAACAAATTAATTAGAATATAATGAGAAACAGATCCCTAAAAAAGAAATGAGACTTCACAGTTGCTCTGTCATTTGTTTTTTCATCACCAGGACAAAAGTTTGTATGAGCTACCTTCCACTGATTCCTTTAGCACAAATTTATTTAATACCACTTTCCGCCCTACCCTCTTAATTTACTGCACCAAGGGAAGAGGAGCAAACTACCTGGATAGAACAAAGCAAACACACAGATGGATCATCTGTGCCGTAATCACCACTCAGCAGACCACAAGAAATCCCATTTCTTCCTCATCACTGGAAGGGTTCTATTGTCTCACCAACAGGTGAAGCCAGACCAAGGCAAGCACCCAACTCAGTGATAATTAGCTCTGCATTTAGACTCCACACTCTCTTTCATGGAAGCAACACAGGAATTGCCAAGGGATTGCAAAAGCAGTGCTAGCACCTCCACATAAGTGTGTCTGTATCACTTGGAAAACATTAAAAAAGCAAAGGGTCCTGCTTGGACAGGGAGTACCACATATGACAGAAACCCCTCTCAGGGCACTTGCAAAGAAAAACAGCCTGTCCTGGCTCTACCCGGAGCTGCACTGAGGGTGCTGTTTGAGCCGCCACAAGCACAGGAGCCGACCAGTGAGGGCTGAGGAAATAGGGACAAATTATCTTTCTGCAGTGCAAAGTTATAGGTTCCATTTGTTTCCCCTCAGGAATCAGACAGGGCAGTTAAGTGCCTTGATTCCACCAGATAATCACAATTTATCTTGTCTCCTTTTGCCTCCTTTCTCTCAATCATGCCTACTTCTCCCTCTTCCTCACACAGATTTCCTTCTTTCTCCAAGTCTTGAACTTCAGTTGACCTCAGGATTTTGTTGTTGTTGCTTCTTTTGTTACTGCTAGGATGCCTTTTATTTTTTATTTTTATTTTTTTTTGGGGGGGGGGTTTGGCTGCTTTATAGGGTATAATATTTCCCCTGCATGCAGGAACTCCTGCCTCAGCTTGTAACTGTAGCCATGTGTATTTTTCTTGTCCTTCCATTTTTGCCAAGGAGGAAAGTAGGCAATAGGACTGCACCCTCCCAGCTCCCCTCACTGTGTTTCGCTTTCAAGAGGGGGATGAGAAAGGAGAGAAAGCAAACTCTCCAGGAGGAGGATCCCAGAGCTCCTGAAGGGTTTTGAAAGTGCTGAGCCCCAGGGCCAGGGAACGAGTCAGAGGATGAATAAGCTGCCAGAGCAAGATGCTGACACAGGAATGGGGTGAAGTGGGATACAGAGCATTGGGGTCCAAGAGAAAGGGCAGGTTTCTAATTAGTTACTTAATAAGATGCCCTCTTAAAAGATCTGATTCATACCCAAGTGGAGTTAATAGGAATCTCTCTGCTGACTGTGCTGGCTTTTGGGCTCTAGAATTCAGGCATCAGCTATACTTCAGTATTAAAAGCATTTTAATCCCTTCTTTAAAAGCCAGCCCCTGTTTCTCCTTGGCTTGTCGTTTCTCACCCCTCTGAAGCTCTGGATTGTATCTGTGGGCAGAGTCACCACGTAGCTTCTTGGCTCCTCATCTTCTACCACTACTACTCATCTTCTGCCACTGCTACTGAGCATGGCCCAGAGCCTGCCAGCACCAGAGGCTTACAGCAAGGGGGGGTTGCAGAATAAAAAGTCAGAAATTTCTAAGTAGCAGCAGCAAACTGATTGGAGGCACTGGCACACTGGGGAGGGAAGCAGGCAGGGAGACAGCCTTTATGCCAAGAGCAGTGCCTATGGTCCTCAACCAAGGTCACAAGCTGGTACAGAGAGCCCCCAGTTGCTATTCAATGTCTTAAACCAGCACAGATTTATTTACATAAAAATAGTTTCAGCATCCACACCCTGCAGCAACGACTCCCCTTATGTGAAAGCCATCGCCACACTTCTGCTCCGAAGTAGCTGCTACCAGATTTCTTTGGTTCCCACTCCTTTCTTCCTTGGAAGGCAGATGGGACAACCACATTCCATTCACTTCTCACACAGCTCTCTTGGTGTTAGCTGCTAGCCAGCAGCCCTGCATTCCTGGCCCCAGTCACCCCAGCACAGGCATCTCCAATTAGCCCAGTTAATCACAGCAGGCCGGCCTCTGATGTGCTTTGTGTCAGGATTTGATGAATCTGATCTAAAAATTCAAACCCTGTTCTTCTCATTCATCACCTGCTTCCTTTTCTTTGCTTGTAATTCACTTTCACCTTTCAGGAAAGAAGAAAAAAAAAAGGAGGAAAAAAAAAGGAAAAAAAAAAAAAAAACAGAAAATGAAATAAAAAAAAAAATGGAAAAGAAAATAAAAGAAAAGCACTTCCATGATGTTTTCCCAAAGATTTTTTTTAAAGAAAAGATGAAATGCCAATATTTCTCTGAACAATGTGAGGAAGAGGGAAGGACAGGAAAATAAAGCAAAGCAAAGAAAATAGAGCAAAACCTAGTTTCAAGCAGGAGGCCACAGCAAGTGAGAGCAGCTCCCATGTTTGGACTTCCGGGGGAGAATAAGCCCAGATTGCTGGGGACAGAATGTGTACAGGAGACCCCACCGGGCATGAAGGAGGCATGCAAGTGTGTGCGCAGTGGAGGGGACTAAGAGAGCAACCAAAGTACTTTGCTCTTGACTTTAGTCCTTGCAGCTGGAGTATGGCATGGGTGAACAACAGTAGCAAAACTCATGCTACACAAGCATGCTGAGATTAAACCCTGGCCAACAACATTCAGATACACCTAAAAGCAGGTGGCTGCCAGCTCATTTCCTAAATGCAACCTGAACAGACACCCACCGGTCTCCTTCTCAGAAAGGGCTCAACTACCTGAGCCAAAACTTTCCAGAATAACTCAGCAAAGGAAGTTTCCACTCCTACAATTCAAGTTGAGCTCAGCATTACATGCTTCTCTTTCCAGGTGCTAATGGAAAGCATCAGCTTACCCCACACCAAGGCTGCCTTTGCTCCAATTATTATGCAGAATGAAGAAAGCCAAACATAGAGGTGACAAAAGAGGAAAACCGAATCTGTGCAGTCAAGAACGTTTCTGAGTGTGTTTATCAAGCTGGGAAACAAAAGGCAGTGCAGACAGTTTTTTCTAGTTCCTCAAATACTGAAAGCCAGGAGCAGGAGACAGAGCCTGTAATTTCTATGCTGCATTTAGTTATTTTAAGTGGGAAGTCAGTGTTGAGACGGAATCCATAAGCAGACTTGACAGCCAGTGGTAAACCTTCGAAAGAGGCACTGCCTACCTTCATTCCCCCCAGTTCTCACAGAGGCTTCTAAAAAGGTGTTTAAAACTGTTTAAAAGGAAGAGCACAGAAGCAGGTAAAGAGTAGCCAAGTGTTTAACCCCAAGAGCAGCCATAACATAAGGCTTTTTTGGTTTGCTTTGCTATGTACCAAGCACTTCAGTTCACCTTACAAGAGAACTGGGGGGAAAATGCAAAAATCAATAGCGTATTGAACTTTCTTGGCATTACCATTAAAGTAAACAGAATACCTGAGGCTCTCCTGGCAGATGTTGTGCATGCAGTCACCTGGCTGCTGGCATGCTCGTGGGCAGAGAAGTGGCATCTTTCCAATTAAAGACAACACTTACATCAACATGGTTAAGACAGAGCAATTTCCTTCAGAAAACAGCCTTCGAGCAGGTTTTACAGCAACGCAGATGTCAAGCAAGCTCTCTGAAAACCATTTAAAACGTATGCTTTCATGCCAGTGCTGGCTCTGTCTTTGCAGTGGATGGAGGTCACAGCCTTTGCTCACTTACTGGCATCTCCTCGGCTTGTAAACAACCGAAACTCCAACCAGGCTGGCATATTGCTACTGAGATCCATGATAAAATTTAGCATCACTGTGGCATCTCCACATCTACCTGGGAAAAAGGGACTAAAAACCTGCTTACCCCTGAGCAGTCCCCTGCAAACAGCAGTGGGCTCAGGGGGTGCCTGCTTGTCCTTGCTCCCTGAGCAGGCATCCAGGAATTCCTGCCCTCTTACAAAATTCACAGCCCTTCATTGTGAGGATTGAGGACATGGGTAGTTTGCAAAAACTGAAAGAACTTTTGTGTCCGCTTTGGGGAGGAGTACTCTGTATCAGCATGAAAGAGGTAAGTAAAAATAATTGCATCAAAAAAAACCCATCAAAGAAACCCAAAACACCAAATCAGGAGAGTAAGATAAGAAAAGAAACACTTGTAAATGGAGGAGTCTGGGTCTGTTAAGATATTCCCAGCCTAAAAAGAGTTCCCACACTTAAAAAGCCCTCTTAAAAATAATTTCCTCTCCAAACTGCCTGGGAGCCTCATAATTACCAACAATGATCACAGACCCATTCATTTCATCCTAAAATTAATACATCATGTTCGGAATGATATCGCATTAATTTATCACAAGATTTATGAAACTTGTACTTTTTTGTAATGAGTTTTATGCAAATTCTTCTCCATCCATTGTTTGTGCCATAAAAAAAGAGTTCCCTTGCAGAAGCTGCTCTGTCAAAAAGTCTCATTCACTTTTATTGATATCTGTCCTTCCCTCTTCATGCTTAGAACAGGAGGGGGAAGGTGAGGAGCTGGTTCCAGCTGGGATGTGATCCTGTTCCCAAGCAGAGCCCAGAGAACAAGCGATCATCACAAGAGAGCAGCCCATCACAAGGATGAGGTCTGCACGTGAGCCAACCATTCAAGGCACTTAGTTTTAAACTAATTTTAAAGGAAATGAACTGGTGGCTCACACATGCCTTTGGCTGAGAAGGGTCAGAGAACAAGAGGAGCAGCAGGGAATTGTGAAATTAAAGTATTTAGACTTTCCAGAGTGGAAAGTCCATGCTTGGTAAACTTAGAGAATAGATACAAGGGAAGGGTAGAGGCAAACAAACCCCAAGGGCAGCATAAGCACTGAGCACCATGGGGTTATAAAGGGGGAAATCACATGAAACTGACTTGATATTTTACAACAGAACTGTTGTAAATTACATTGTTGTAAATTAAAGACAGGAATGCACAAGATGTCCCATTGGCCCAGGAAAGCACTCAGTGTAGTGCCTTACAAAGCCTGAGGCTTCCTGAAGACCGGGGCAATTCTCGAGAGCATAGGCAAGATGATACAAAGCAGGCAAGGCCATTTCCAATTCAACCATGTGGGATTATTGCCTTCATTTGCGAGCACTGCCAACTGGAAACCAGACTGAGATCTTCGTCAGTACCCACACAGCTTCACATAAGAGCCTAGAGAATAGGATTCTTAAAGAACCCTAAATATTGGATGCAAACTTGCTCCTTGGAGCTGCCCTCATGCAACTACTTACAACTATTCATGAGACATATGTATAGGGGTGGGAGGAGGAAGGTTGAACTGAAAAAGCAAAGAGAAATATAAATCTGGGGCTAGCAGAAACATCCCAGCAGTGAAATCTACTGAGATGTTAAATAATAGCAAAAAGATTCAGCAGCACCTGGAGGCTTTTAAACTGGCCTAGAAAAGATGCTACAAAAATGATTTTGGAATAGCCCCAGAAGCACTGACTAGAGATCCAAACCCCAATTGTAGCAGCTCTGTGAAGCAGGAAGGAAGGTGCTCCCCACCTACAAAGGCAACCCATTCGCTCTGCATGACTGTGCTGCCAAATATCACGAGCACTGTTTCATGGCACCTCATACCTGTCTCCAGAACACCCCACTCTGTACCAAACCTCCTTATTCAAGGAAAGCCTAGCTAATGCAGCCTTGATTAACATTTCTGACACCAAGTTTAAACCCTAAATCCATAGAATGTCCTTTTCTAATTAACTCTTGAAATAAGAAACAGCCCAGAAATAATATTTCTTTTGTTCCTTCCTTCCTTCTCCCAACCTCCCCACCTCCCTCCAAAAAGAAGAGTTTGGGTTTTAATTAAACAAACACTCATAGGTCAAAGGAAACTGTCACAGGTATCAGCATGGAGAGAAACACCACCCGGTTCTCCTCTGCATGAGTATTATGGCTCAGTAAAAGGCAGAAAAAGAAGACCATCAGTAACGACAAGACCTTCACCCTCACACTTTGGTTTTCCACCAGTGCCTGGACAAGCTCTAAGAAGGAGGTAGAGACCACTGAGGGGACTCAGGATACATGGTCACTAGTAAGCTATTTAACTGAGTTTACTCAATGCTGGGTAGAGACATTCACCACTAAACCTACCCTAACACTCACACTTTCCTACGCTACCAGAAAGGCCCACGATGCACACACATCCATCCCTACAAATCTCACACATATGCAGGCTGGATCACTTCCTTCCACAAATGCCATTTTGAAAGCAGCAACTTGAGGTGCCAACATCTGCCTTGATAGCCAGCTTTTTCCTTTGAAAAATGGACATGTGTGTAGGTGGGAAATCCAGTTAATTCAACAACCCACCCACCAGAGGCTGTATGAGTTATAACCATGACCATCCTCTCCACAGTAACTCAGGAACCTCCTTGGCAAATTACAGCCAAATACAAGAGAAGGATTTGTGCCACAGAAAATGCAGCATTCCTGCAGTATCCATGAAAACAATAGCTGAACTAAGGAATGCTGAGTGTCCCACCTTAGGGTTGCACCCCAGCTCTTCTGGGACAGGTAAGGGAGGAGACAGGGACATAGTGAGGAGGTCTTCCTCCAGGGAGTTTTACTGACTAGACACAGAGATAAGGTTTTGGGAAAAATTCTCCAATGCAATCACTCCGAGCTCTTCCTTGGGAGGAGCTCTAAATTAACACGGATGTCAGAACCACATGGCTGGGGGATTTCTGTGGTGACTGATGTTAGCATAGAGTCACTGTACTCCCAGAAACAAGACATTATGCCAACTGACCAAACAAGTTGCACAAGGAAGCACAGAGACTAAATAAGCAGCACCACAGTGATGGGGTCAGCCCTGTCTGGGGAGCTGAAGGGCAGAGAACTGGTTTTTTAAACAGAAGCAGGCAAGCTGGCATTTAGACTGCCAGCTGGCAAGAAGAGAGATAACAAGAGACTCCCACTCCTGCCAGAGAAACCATGACACCGTGCAAAGAGCTTCGCAGGACAGAAGAAATAATTTTAGTAGGTGAACTGTTGTGGCCTCCCTTTTTGACTACTGAGGGGTACCTTGCCAGCTAAAACCAAGTAGCAGCAGGGATGTTGAGCACCCATATTTTCAGAAGCATCTGCCAGTCGGACATAAAGACTGAGTAGCCAGCTGAAGCAAGCCATGCACCCTCACTAAGAATGATTTGACAATGCTTGCCTAGGGGATAAATCAAGCCAAAACGTGGCATCAAGACAGACAAGATGTTGCCATCCCTCCCAGAAAGAGAGGTCCAGAGCAGGTGAAGGACTGAGAGTTACCATATGTTCAGAGAGTACCAACCGGTTCCTCCAGCTGAGACAGTAGTGAGGACTCAAATCAAATTCTAACTCCAGGGATTAGCTTCTACTTAGTGGATGGAATAAACTAATAGGAGCTCCACTGAGATCATTCAGATGGGAGTACCCTCTCCTCAACTTAGAAAAGTTTCTGCTTTGCAGAAAGCAGGAGGGCAAAGGAGATCAGGAGATGCAGCTGACCCATCATCCTTGAGTTTGCTACTTCTCTCAGGCCATTCCAAGCTTTCTAGAAACACACAGGGCAAACAGAAGAAAAGCAGGACCCCAGAAACCTACTTAATGAGGTGCTTTGCCAGTTGCTGTAAGTAAATTATTTATGAGTAAGACGGTACATGCAATAGTTTGCATCTTACCCAGACAAGGTAACATAGCTTTGTGTTAATTAGAAACAAGAAGCTGTTCTGCAATTAATATGAGGTCAGAGATAAAGCTTGTTGAATTGCAACAGCTCTAGGCCAGGTCCCAGGACTGTCCTGGCATTGAGCCTATTAAGACACCCCCAGGACCATAAGGCAATGACACCAGCAAAACCAACAGAGAAGTCCCCTGAACACCAGCGCTCAACTGCTCCATCAGCAGTGCATCGGCAGGACACCAGCTACGCTGCCAGTAACAGGGATAAGCCACAGTGTAAAGCACCACCTCTGAAACACTGCTGCCTCAGAGCTGCTTCCTTCACCAGCAACCCTGTCAAGCTGAGAAGCTGATCAATATGAATGGGGAAAAGAAAAAAACCTGTCAGCAAATTTTACTTGCGCAAGTGAAGCACAAGTGGGATTCATTCACATCTTGTTTGAAATCTCATCTGTGCCTTACAAAAGATGAAACATCCCCAAGGCTCTCAGTCTCACAGGGAATACAAAACCTTTAGTGCTACAGCTTGCCTACGGCCCAGCTGCTCTGCTCTCTGAATGGTTCAGGGGAACAAATAAATATAGCCAACCTCAGCCCAAATATTGCAGGGTATTTTTCTCCAGCACGAGCATGCTTTGGTATGTGTGTCAAAGTCCCAAAGCCAGAAGGAAATAGTACCAGCAGTCAGATTTTTGTCTGCAGACTTCAGATCTCTAAGCAAACTGGCCTCGGATTGTCACCATAACTCTCTGAGGTTTCAAAACATGCTCTGGGTGATGAATTCTGCCTTGTTAAAAAGAAGATGAAGTGAAATCCCCTTCTTGATTTATATCTCTGGAGTTGAATTAGCAACTCTTGATCTCCAAGATATGAGTGCAGTAAAATCAAGGCTCAGAGATAGGGGAGAAATTTGAAGCCCATGGCAGCCAGTTTCGGAAAGTTTACATTTCCTGCTCCTCTTACCCCTTGAACAGCAAACAAAACCTTTAAAGGAACCAAGAGAAACAACAAGATGCTTGGAAGACTCTCCACAAAGGTGACAGCCTGGGGAAATACAACACGTGCAACTCATCAACCCCTTCGTCCACTGGTCCTGACCTTGAAGTCGCTTTTCTCCAAACACAACCCAAGACCTTGGGGCTGACAACGACTGCCACATGGAGCATTTCCCACTATGCCTCCCTCCCTCTCAAATGCCAAAGAGGAGGTGTGGAGAGACTTGGCAGGTAGTGCCAGGGTATCTGAGGCACAAGCTTATCTGAGTCCCCACCACCGCACGGCAGTAAATTGCTTGTTGATAAATGAGGCTATTTAAGAGCAAGTGATGCCAGCATTACGGTTATTAATGATGCAAACGTGGAGAGACATTTAAGAACGGTTCCACGTTCTATTGTCCTCTTGCCTGTGAGTAATGGGGCACCTCAGTTACAGAGTTTCAAAACCAGCTTGGACTGCTTAAAAACAGAAACAAAATAAGACCAAAGGAAATGGATGAAGCGCACTGGACTGATGACTAAAGTAGTGATAAAGCCAAGCTCCTTCAGCAGAAGTAGGGCAAAGCCTCAGTCTTTAGATTAAACTGAGAGCATTCCCCCTTTCCAAACACCAATAGTTCCACTCGTCCCTGCAAGCTACTAGAAGCCATAAGACAACACACAGCAACTCGTTCTGCTGATCTATGGTTTCTGCAGCAAACCCACCCAAATAAAAGGGAAAAGTCAAGCCTCAACAGTCCAAACTGGAAGCAGCAAGCTGTACTTGCAACATGTGGTACACCCTGGGGCACAGCAAGGGTGATATTTGTTGAAGCCTGTCTCTGAAGCCTCTGAACCCATTTTCAGAGGGCCATTACCTCACTTTGCATGTCACAGATGTCTAAACATGGCCAGGAGGACAATGAACAAGATATAAGGAGGCTGTTTATTGCAAGAGGAAACCTTGGAACAGAGCTCTACAGTGGCTGGTGGGAGTGCAAGGCAGAGCACACGAGCACACAGCTGTAAACTTGTTTCTGAGTTAATATACACACGAGTGTTTTTCTTTTCCTATGAAAGCATACTCTTCTGAAAACAAACATCTGGAGATCTCCATTACAGCTGGACCATTATCCCTAGTGACTAAAGTGTTCAATTAATTTAGCCTTTCTCATTTGTGAGTTGCCTGCAAGTACAATTGGATTTGCAGGATTTTGGTATTTGAATATATTCAGTGAATGGTTTATTAAAAACATATTTCAAACAAAGGATTTCTTGCTAAATGCTTCTACAGCTGTTGTTCTGAGTGTTGGCAACTGGCTGTTCGCACGATGTAAATGGTCACTGTGGTCAGGTGGGAATGCCTTTGCATCTTGACAGACTGCAAGGTACTGCCAGAAAGCTTTCCAAGGGTCTGTGGAAGCACCTGAACACAAACATATCCTCACACATACACACAATACACAGCTTGCCTGAATTTCCTTGAAGAACACAAACCAACTTGCACTGAAGTTGTCACAAAGAGAACAAGAACAGAGCTGACTACCAGAATTAACTGACTTCATGCAAAACACCACCAAAACCATCTCTTGGTAGCTTCCACAAGCATCCATGTGGCTCCTTATTCAGGACCTATCTACTGAAGTGCTTTTTGTTTCAAAACTTCAGGGATGGTTGCTGCAGGTATTTCATCACAGCAGCAACAGAAAATTGGGTGAGAAAGGAAGTAGGGAAGGACCATTTCCAAGACTGATGTAATCCCTCGGGGCATGCAACAAGCCCAGAGTCCTGCTTAGCATGTACCTATGACATGTCTGAAATCACAAATCCTCCTACAAGACCAGTTTTAATCTTCTACACGGTATTGCTCCAATGTAGTTGTCTCCCTTGCTTTTCCCCAGAGGTTGCTGTATTTTGGCAGAGGGTAAGGGGCAACACAACATCTTCAGTTAGTCTTAACTTTTTAAGAACGAGTCAATTTTTGTTTCGGACCAGTGAAACAGGTTTTTCCATGAGCTTTGTCAGCATGTTAAGACACCAAAGAAGTAAATGTTGCCCAGGGAAGCTGCAGTGCTTGCAAAACCCTCATGTTGCAGACCTAAAGCTGCGTGGGATGAGGCAGGTGAACAGTATTAGGCAGGACCCTGTACTGGGGATGTCAGAAGGGCTCAACTTTCATCCGCCACTTACTTTAACAAGCTCCCATTTCTCTGTAGCATTACATTCACTTTAGAGACATGCAGAATTGCAGCTAGATCACCCAATATTAAGAGATACCAAGTGGAAGACCTTGTGCTCTGGTTCTTTATTCAACTGCACTACTATGTTCAACTGTAAACTTTCCAAGAGCTCCATCCAAGTCACCATGCCAGTCACCATAGCAGAAACACCATCTTAAGGGGACATATCCCATGGCTAAAGTGACCTGTGACAGCCTGACTGCACACAGCTTTTTCTGCAAGCTGTGTGAGAGCTGCAAGGGGTGTTGGAGTCTATGCACCCCTTGCCCGGTGTCCGAATGATCCAGACCTCAAAAAAAACCACCCTCTCTTAGTCATATGTAAAAACAACTAAGATCTTAAGCTCCAAACTGAAAACAAAACTCCATGCTAAAACCCAGCTGCCGGCTTGTTTGAAGGCAAAAAGAAAGCAATCACTGAGGTTTCATAGTCTGTTCTAAAAGTGGAAATGTATGAAGAGAAAAGTGATCCAGTAAGTCACAATTTTAGGCTTTTTTCTTTCAATTGCTCAAAGTAAAGACTTTCAATGCTTTGCTTTCCCATGAAGCCCTGATTGAGGGAAAAATAGCTATTGACCACTGAATTTAGCATCTACTTGCCAACAGCTACTTGTACACATCAAAGACAAGTCCCAGCCACCTCTGCCCTGACAGCTGCATCATGTACACTGAGTACTTTTCCAGTCCCTTTGGCAGCACCAGCCTCTAACTCACATGCAAAACCAACCCCTTCACAGCATCTCAGGAACCTCCTGTGTTTCAAGTGCCCTCTTGGTGTTCCACACTTATGCTGTCAGCTCCTGCAGGCAAATTGAGCTTGCTTTTCTTGAAGGGCTTTGCACAGCACTGCACTGAATAGCACTGCACCACAAACATGCTAGAGGGGCCAAGGACCCTGTCTAGAAGCTATACCTGCTCCTGGGTGATGCATTCCCATGAGGAAGAGCTGGATTTAAACACTGTGTTGCTTTGTCCCCAGGGTACAATGGAAGCATGGACAGGGTTGCTCAGTGCTAAGGGTTTTAACCAAGGAAGTCTATTTGCTGAAGCTGAACATTTCCTGTGCTATTTGACTATTCCTTGGATGAAGAAAACCATTCTACTTCTCACTTTCCACCTGAAACTATGATTTAAGACTGTGAGTCCATGGCCAGCCGTTTGGCCCCTTAGCTCTACAAAAGGATCTCATGGGGTTGTGAGTCAGTGCAGCAGACCTGAAAGAATGAGTAGCTGGCAGGTTCTGGCAATCACCACACCATGAGACCCAGCTAAAAACATCAAATAAAATCACAAACTCTGCCACCCAACCATGTCACACTCACATATGGTGCTTCTTTATGTGCAGTAAGCATTTTCTTGCTATCAGCAAGAAATACACTTCTGTTCCTCCTTCCCATTAAAGGATAGCCATTCTTATTCTCTTTTGATTGTCCTTCATTCTGCCCGTTGTCCTTGACAGGATGGAGAGAATACCCTGGCCCTGGTACCTCCCAAAATTTCCTCAAATTTCAGCTGAGATTATATCTGTCATTATTAAAGATTGCTAATAAGCCTTATTAACCAAAAGTGAAAGCAAAAGGAATAAGGGAAGGATTTTCCTAGGACCCAAAGTGCGAGAAATTCATAACTAACTTAATACCTGTACCAATAAAGGATACTCATGCTGAGTCTATTTTAAAACCAGGCTGCTCTTTCCATGATCGGGAAAAGAAAAAAGACTAAGACACTCTTCTTCTTTCAGAGTTATTCTTGAAGATAGCCACAAAAAAAACCAAACAAACAAAAGCCAAAAAAACCCCAAATGAACCAAAACAAAACAAATAACCAAAACAAATAAAATAAGGTCACCAGATGCAACAGAGCTGTCCTTCTGCAGCAGGTGGCAGCTGGATGGATGTTGGCATTATTTACCACTAACAAGGCACTGAACCTGCAGCAACCCTTGCAAAGGCAAACCTGGTTTGAGTGTGCACATCTGCACAGTGAAGGAAAATGCATGGCTTCAAGCAGTACCTGCAGCCTGCTCCCAAAAGGCACAGGGCAATTTGGGGTATAACAGAGAGACCAAGTACTGAAATAGGTAGAGGACAATTGGTGATTTCATCCACCACAAATAGGCGGCAGATTAAACCCTCTATGCTGGGCAGCTGTGAGATTAAGGACCTCTGTGCAGCTGCAGTCAAGCCATGGGGATTGAGCCACAAGGATCAAGCCATCAACAGTGATGAGACTTGCAGGGCTCCAGACCTGAGCTTTCTCACCCCAGATATTTTCAACCAGCTAAAGACCTGTTGCAAACCTCTTCCTTCTCTTTCAAGCTGGTCTCTTGCACATGACATACTCCCAGCCTTCTCAGGTTTTGCGATACTTGTGTATGCTCCTAGCTGAGGAAGTTCTCCCATCTGCTCTGTGTACCCCCACAGAAGCATGCTCAAGGCTTCCTTCAACCTCCCTGTCTGCAATGACAACTTTCTGTCATGCCTCCAGAATGACTGATGAGTCGGTATGTTGTTTTTGAGCAACTTGTATGCCTCACAGGCATGCGGGATGACAGACCTTGGGAACCTGGGCATTAATACCGGAGATTTATAGTCAAATCTGTCA
>JAVHNF010060628.1:7498-20819 GCA_034783455.1 Micropsitta finschii | reverse complement strand
CCTGTGGGAGTTGCATTCTTTCGATTCTCCTTCTCATTCCTCCAGGAGCAGGAGGGAGAAAAAGGGGGGGGGGGGAAGTTCTAATTTACGGACTGGGCTTAAACCACGACACCTATCCAGAGGGGGGCTAATCTCTCAAAATTCTCTGTGAATGTGGGTGAGCATTTCCACCCATCTCTCTGACGCATGTGTTCAAATGCCTGAGATTTTAAAGTACAGATCTCAAAGTTTGCTTCTCAGATGTTTGAGACTCCATTGATATTTGAGACACCCATTTCAAGTATTCACAAGCTGCACTGTGTTAGGACAAGTGCTCTTTCAGAGGTTTCACAGTGAAATAATAATTTGACATTTTATCTATCCACTATGCCATTGGATGCAGATTTCTAATACTTAAATCAAGCTTTTGTGAAATCCTAGAATTGGTTTATTTGCTTTTTGGCCTATATTGCTTCTTTGAATGCTTAGAATAAATTTTGTGAAGCATTAGGAGGTTATATTCGGGCCTATGACATCGTCATGTGTTCTTTGCTGGGTACACAATGTGATATGTGCTGTTTGCTGATCTGGGATAAGACTTACTTGGCAGAATGGTTGTTCTTTTAGTCTATTGAATCTCTGATGTGCTTTCAGTTTCTGCAGTGCTAGATTGCTTTGGAGGATATTGCTGCTGAGAACTGAGCATCTGGTCTTGAAAAGTAAAGGTATATAACCAAGGAGATACTGAGACCTAATGACTTTTGTGTCAGTCAAAGGCATGTTTTGCAATTTTTGCAGCTTTGTAGTAATATTACTATAGTAGCAACATATTAGTTATGCTAGTTCTCTTTTTTGATTTTTAACACTACAGACTTTCTGAGAAAAGAGAAGGATTAGTATAAAGGGGTTTCAAGCTTTTTTTTATATTGAAGAACCTCAATGTTTTCCAATGAGAGTGCGAAGCCTTCTGTAGAGAACATACATGTCTGCTGACAGTAGTGTGGGTGAATCTTGATATTAATTACACCTAACCTTCAGTAACGACAGACTTTCTCGAAACAGTCCAACTTCCTCCCACTTTCCTCCCACTTTCCTTTCTCTCTTGCTCTACTTCCTACTGTTTTGGTTTTGCTTTTCTTTTTTGTGTGTGTGTTGGATCTAGGAGTCATTTCCATTGTAAACTGAATTTTCTTTCTGGTTGCAAAGTGAGCTGAACTGACCTGCCCTGCAGCTCCTTAATTGCTTTTCTCCTGCTGGCACAAGAAAGGCATCAGTGGAGCTCATGGTGGGGATAGTCAGGCAGCCTGTTGCAGTGATTGCGTTGGAATTGTGTTGGTTTGGTGTAATATGAGATGCTCTCACAGCTGTCCTTTCCAAATTCTTTAGTAGTAGTCTCTTGATGCTCAGGGATCTGTAAACCACAGAGGAAAACCACTGCTTAACTAATCGGATTATCAGCTAGCTCACTTGCATGTAATACATATTTAAACACTGCTTAATTTAGGATATTAATTACAGCCTGCACTGAAAGAATATGCATAAGTCTTTAATTACATGGAAAGATGCTAGATCTTCAAATCTGTGGCCGGAACTCTTGTTCCAAGGGTTTAAGAAGCTGGTAATTGCTTGTGATAAGCATTTTACTCTGTAAATTGGTTTTGGCTGTATACTGGCAAAGTATTGGCTGCTCTGAATTATGTTGCCACCCAGCCTGAACCCAAAGCAGGCAAGGATTTTGTAAATTTGATATTTTCTTATAAAGCTTCAACGTTGTCGCAGTTGTTTGTTGTCTTAGAAATCTGACTGAGTGTGAATGAACTCAGGCTTCAGGGTTCTTTTGGCTCTAAATTGTCTGTATTAAAACTTTATGTTGTGCAATCTATAATGTGAATCCCTTTATATTCTAGGCTTATTCAATGAGGGACTGTGCACAGAAAAGAAATACTGTATGTCCTGTGACTATCAAAACAGCACTGATTATTTACAGCACTGGTGTATTTGCTACTCCCATTTGTAACCACATCATCTGTGAATGGATGCTAATGCTATTCTGACACATGGAAATGCATTATTATCAGAACAAACAGTGGCAGGTTTTAGGGAATTTCTGAAATGATTCCTTTGCCTGTTCCTGAACTAAATTGTCACATGGAGAGCTTACATGCTTAGCAAAGCTGAAAAGAAGGGTAGGGATGGAGAGATCTTTTTAAATTCAGTTTTCTGTGCAGGATTGATATCACTTGAAAAACCCTTAGATAAATCCTTAGAAGTTATTCAAAGAATATAACTTGGAGGGTGAGAAACAGTGAAAATTTGCCTTGGCATAAAATAATTCAAATGAGATTAAATCTTTCCTCTCAGCCTTTCTGAAGGCTTTTTTTTTGGCAGTTTGTTATATTAATTTGAAAAAAAATAAATTAAATACCTTTAAAGCTACTTAGAACTTCTTTGAAGCAAAATCCTGATATAGATCCAATGGGAAGCACACAAATACACAGAGCAGAGAGACAATTGCAAGCCTGGATAAGGTCATGCCTGGAGTCTGAAAGTTTTATCAGGATGCATATTCTAAAATGAGTCCAGTGGATCTCATGGTGAAGGGAGAGTGCCTACATAATTGCATTTTTTGCATAGCTTTTCACAAAAGCTTTGCAGGAGAGACTTTTGTAGCAAGGTTTGGGTTTTTTTCACAGAAGGTCGTTCTGAACTACCTGATGCATTGGCAATAGCTTCCTTATGGAGATTATTCAGTTCTAAGTTGTTCATGGAATTTGTAGAGTATCTGTAATAATACAATGAAATTCAGCTCTCAATTGCTTTCTCATAAAAAAACCCAACATAGAATTTTGCTTTCAAATTTGTGAATCTTCTAATTTCAGTATTATATTGGAAGAATTCATTGCTAATTCATAAAACTATTACAAAAGCTAAATTATGAATTTGATAATCAATAATAAATTTGATTCAATTCTGATGTTACACCATCTGCAAGTGTAGGAAAAATTGCAGTTATCACAGAATATTGGTCTAGATTTTATGGCTGCTTGCAATTGTCCAACCTTCATCAATTTAATACAATGATCAATTTAGCCCATCTAGGATATTATAAACATTTCACTGCTGTACTTCACTCTACTGCTTCAACATGCAACAAGCTTCTCTCAGATAAGGAAAATTTGGTAGTACATGTCACATGAATGACAGGAAGACTTCTGGCTAATATTTAACACCTAGGCAATTTGAAAGTCCCAGTGAAAAGAATGTCCAATGAAGTTACATATATAAATATCTGACATTAAAAACTGCCTAAATACAAAACTATCATAGAGTAGATCTAGCTACTACTGTTTGCTACAAATTTAATTCTTGAGATACCTGCCCAGCAGCTATACATGGAAGCTCATCTCTCAGTCCTGCTCTGGTCCAGCCTTGTCCCATTTGTACCCTGCTTTATTGATAGAGACCTCTGCCTTTTCTGCCCATCAGTAACTTGGCCACACATACTGTCACTCTGCCACATCATCTGGTCATATCCTGCTTTCAGCACATCACCTCTGCTAATCCTGAACCACCGCAAATATGCTTTTCCCTCTTTTTTGAATTCAGTAGTAAACCAGCAAATGTGCTGTGTCTATCTTTGCCACAGGTAGGATTTTCAAATCTGTTTAGTTTTACATTCCATGAAGTTAATGGCAGAATTACTTTTCTAATCAAATTAAATAAACCAGGCCAACATGGAGTACCCTCAGAAAACTGACTGTGTTTATTATTTGAAGGAAACACACCTAACTGGGAACAAGAGCTAGAAAAAACCTTATGCAGACTGATTTTTCATTGCTGCCCTTTCCAATTTTTACTTTTATATTTGCCAGTAAAGAAATGCAAGTGGCTGTAACAGTATGCTTAACATCTGTCAGTGATGTACTCATAAAGAAATCTTTCTGATGGAGTCCTAAAAGCAGTGAGCTCCTGTGATTCTCAGGCAGCCTTCCATGAGGCCAGGGGTGGCAAGCTCAGCAGAGCAGGCAGAATAAATCAGGTTTCTAGCAATGATCATGGGAAATTTTCATTCAATTCGAAACCTACAGAGAACTGATATTTTCTCTGAGACAAGCAACAACTAATTTCAGCCTTGTCATAAATACAGCAACTTTCCAAAAATCAGGAGAGTTTAGACTGACAAACCTACAAGTTCTGCATTTATCACTGAGCCTTTTATCACTAATGTGCAGTCATTTTAAAGTAGTTGACTTCACACTGTATACCACCCTGTATTGGTATAGTTTGTACTCATTGCCAGAAAGGAAACAAAGAGGCTCCAGCTGAACCACAGGTTTTAAAAAGAAACAATGCAAATTAGTCTGTGTTACAGTACCACAGTTAAATGGTTTCCAGTATCTGGAGTTGCTTCTGAACACTTAATGGGAATGCATCTGTCCTATACTGTCTGCGTAACGTAGATACTCCCATAGCCTCCTGAACTTCACTTTGAGAGTCTTTGGGAGGTTTTTCTCCTATCTGAACTGGAGTATTTCTGCAGACTCATGAAGGCTGAAAGTGACCCCTGGGATATCTGGAAGTCTCTAGTCCAACCTCCTGCTCAAAGCACCTCATGTGAGAGGAGGTTGCTCAGGGCCTTGTCCTGTCAATTTTTGCACGTCTCCAAAGATGAAGGTTCTGCCACCTCTTTGTGCAACCCAAATCCTCAGGGTAAAAATAATTTTCTCTCTACTGAGTCACAATTTCTCATGTTACGTCTTGTGTCCATTGCTTCTTTCCTTCTACTGGGCACGTTTGAGAAGAATCTGACTTTGTATTCTCTGCAGTCTCCTGTTAGGTAGCTAACGACAGCACCAAGTACTCTTCTAAGTTGTATCACACAAATTTCAAACAGCACCTTCTTTTTGGACCTCAAGAAGCTTAAAACTCCAGCCTGGGCTTAGAGTAGTCATGAAGGAAGGGAAGCCCAGGGCAGAATGAAGGCACTGAAACCCACACCTCAACATCCTAGCACATGGCCTGAGATCAGATGGGAATTACTCTTCAGAACTTCTGCCCAGTCTTGAAGCCATTGTGTAGCAAAGACTGAAAACTTCAAAAACCCACAGAAAGGGAAAGAACAGTGGGGAGCCTGCCTCTGTGACTCTTTTCCATTCTGTTTCTTGCAGCAGGAACAAATTATGAATTTTGCATGGAAAAATCATTGTGTAAAATGTATTAGAGGTACTAAGAGCAAAGGATTGTAAGCCGTAGGGTCATTAAGAGGTACAGCCAGGCTCCTTCCTTTGCTCCCTCTCTGTGGCCTCATGAATCTTTTCATCAATTCATCTCGGTACTATGGCCAAGCTAGAGAGAAAGGTAGCGAAACACCATAAGGGTTATTCGGTTAGTGTTTGCAAAAAGGCTTTGAAAAAAGAGGAGGTCTAGTTAATGTCTTACTCACTGCTGTGTCCCAGAAATGTGTTATTAGTTATGTTTATTGTGAAATTGATGAAACTGTAAACTTGAAAGATTGTTGTTGTTCTAGGCACTGTACAAATTAAGAATGGCAGACAGCCCTGCTCAGCCTCACGGGTTTAGAAAAGAAACAGACATTAAAGATAGGACTCATCTGGCCAAAGGCAGATAGATGTCTGCTAGACCTCATAAAAATTAATTCCATCCTAGAAATATCTTTTTCTCCCTGGTGACAGGGGACATATTGACGTATGAAATTAAGCTCACGCCATGAGAAAAAGAGGCAATACTAAAGGGTAGAGCTCACAATGATTTTGCAGCAAAAACTATCCACGTTACATTACTTAGAGGGAGTGAAATAAATAGAGAGGTAAAGTGAAAGAAGAAATAACATGGAGGGGGAAAAGAGGAAAGAGAAGCTCTAGGAGGTGTAAAACGAGGGAAGCTGTAGTGGTGGGTTGAGAGAGGAGAAGCAGAAAGGGACTAGCTGGTCAATGGAAGACATACAGATCTCCTGGGTGTCCAAAGATTGCTGCTTTGGGATCTTTGGAGGCTGTCCCTTCTGCCTTTCAGCTTCAAAGGCAAAGCTTCCCAGCAGGGTGTGATCTTGGCCAGAAGGCATTGCCCCAGCTCCCAGTGCAGCCCAGTGGGCCCCTCGACATGCATAGCTCTTGGATATGTGGCAGTATCTTTGGTTGGGTCCATTCCTTTTCTCTGTTGCCTTGGCTGGTCCTACAGCTGCCTCTGCCAGCTGCTACATTATGCTCCTGTTTAGCACCTGTGGCTCCATCAGATACCTGCTGTCAAGTTTTTTCCTTCCACTGTGTTTTGATAACAGCCGGCCTTCTGTGAGAAAAAAGACAGGGGCATCTTTTTAGGTTTAGATGTTGCTCCCACATCTAGGTGATGTAGAGCTGGCAACATTTCTCCCCTTACATCTATTATATCTCCAGCCAGGTAGATTTCAGACAGGGATATCTAGTTCACCCAGTACTGAAGTATTAAATGACTCCTTGTTCAATGCACACATGACTTAAGGTGATAGAATGTTTTGCTTCAAGACAAAACAGCAATTTCTTTGAGCTGCCTGAAGGTACACACTTTCCAAACTAGCATTTAAATCTTACCCAAGGAGGGAATCTAAAATCACATGTCAGTATACTGCATTTTAAATGAATCCCTGTGGAAGAAACACTTTAAGCATAGAGCTCAGTACTTAACCCCTGATATGGCAGGCTTACAATGCCTCAATAAACCAGAATAATGTTCTAAAGACACAAAGAAAGAAGCTGATGGTCAATTCTGATTAAATGCAGTTTGTAGGCAAGGAGTAGGAGGGTAAATGGCTATGCTGCAGATGCAATGGGGCAACACTGCCCAGTCTTGCATCACTGCAGATGATGGAGAACTGAGGTTCACCAGGGCTGAAATAGCCCCTGGTTAGCCCTGAATCAAGAGCATATCACGGTTACTTTAGAGCTCCTTGGCTTTCTGAGCTCTTCGAATATCCCATGGGTAAAGCTAGCACAGCTGTGTATCACACAATCCCAAAGACAGATCTGGGGTACCTGTTCTGCACTGTCTACTCCCTAGAGGATATCTCCAGGGTCTCAAAAGAGATCATAAGTACATTAAAGTTAGCCTGGAGAATTCCAGCTGAATACAGTATGAATGTACATGCTGTCCTGAAAGAACAAATTCAATGTTTCTTATGGCCAAATACGCACTTGGTGTGGGTTTGTTTTTTTTTTTTTTTTTAGAAAGGTGGATTTGACAATGCTGAATTTCATGGTTTTTATTCTGAGACTCTGACAGTTCACTGTAAGCTTTAAAGTCTGCTTCACATAACTATGCCATGACTTCACAAATGCCAGCTAATTTAACGTTTAACACTTTCTTCTTGACTTTTGTGCCATGGTTTGTGTTTCTTACAGATAGCCAGACTCCACTTACTCTTTGCATTGGTGTTCAGGAGGGTGGGTTTCCCTTCCACATCCATGTTATTCCCCTTCTGCTCAAGCATGCAATTTCAGAGTTGCAGTCCTGGTCTCTTGGTATGGTTTTCGTCAGTCAATTTGCATAACACATTTTACCATCACTTTTTTTCTATTGTGCCACTTATTATGGACTTACAGGACTATAAATCATTTCGGAGGATTTGCTGAATCTAACGTGCTTAGTGTGAGGCTCACGTAGTTGTCTCTGGTTTCCTACTGTGCTGCACCCATGCATTTGTAACTACACCACAGCCTCTCCTGTCCCATGGTCCTGCAGGTTCATGCCACATGCAGATGATATGTGGCCCAGTAGCCTGCTTCCTCTTGCTACACTTTGGGATCTGGTCCTGAGTAAGGTGCTATGGTTAATGGACAGCAGGTTGGAGACCCGGCCTGCAGGCTCTGTGCTGCTGTCATGCTCCCACCTTCGCAGCTGTAGGAGGGACCTAAAGTTGATGTGTTCTGGCTCTCTTAGGACTCACTTGAGAAAAAGACAAATAACTTTGGTGAGGCTGAGCAACAGTAGGTTACAAGCTTTAGAGGATTTATTTGCCACTTTGTTTTCTGTTGTAATTGTAGTAATTACATTGTCCATACCACATTGTCATCTCAGAGACAATTCAGAAGACCTGAACTGCAGAGCTGTCTGCATTTGAAATACTGCTGGAACAGATTGCCTCCTGAAAAGCACTTCTAACCATAGTGCTATTTATACATAGTCCATAAGGAGAAGACGTTTGCAGGATGCTAATCTCTTCTCTTTCCCAGCTTGTTTGAGCAGGACTAGAGCACAGGGGTGGAAAGCAGTTGTTATTGTTTACTACCTGATGTTCAGTATGCAAGTGGGAAATCTGCTCCTCTGTAACCAAGATCAGATGAAAAGCTGCCTTATCTACAGATGTCTGAAAAAACAGTTTGTTCTCATTCCTCATTGTACCTTGCAGGCAGCTGCAATGATTTGCCCAGAAGTCTACTGCTGCACTGTATATAATCAGGTAACTTCACCGAGCTTGAAATTAGACATTTAGAATATCATCCTCCCTGAGCAGCGGCAGGATCTCTATTACTTTTAATAGCTGGGTTACCGTGTCTAACCAAATATCTTTAACTGATTATTCGATTTAAGTCATCTTCGATTCGGGGAATGAAAGGAAGGTCTCCAAGTCAGCTTTCCACAATCCCTGTAGGGCTTTGATGTGTTTCTTTGTAGCCACTTCCCCTCTGGAAACATGGGATGTAACATAAAGTGTTTTAAGAAGCAGGTGTATTTGTGTTTTCTCATATACCTTCACATCTCATAGGGTCAGCAGTTCTGAAGCAGTTACTGAGAGCCAAAGCGGTTATGGAGAGTCACAAACAGCTAGGGTACATTATCATTAGGTGTCGATATTATATCAGATCATGGTTTGCCAGTAGATATGAGGAATGCAAGTATTTGGCTACTGTGGAGATGCTTGGCTTTTATCTATCCCTGCCCTGGAAGGGCTGTTCCTCCTATGATTGCTTTCTGCCTGGTTTGACATGATGCTGGTCTGTTCAGCTGGGGCTTTCAGTCTCCTCTGGCAGCACTTAGTTCAATTCTAGGGCCAGCGTGCAGCTTGCTTTGCCTGAGACACTGCAGGTGTTCCCCAAAGTTTGCAGCTCTGGAGGCTGAGAATCAGACAGACTGTATTACAGAGCCATGTACCCTTTCCGAAATGCTGAGGCATTTCCTACATCAGTGGGAGTAATAAGAACATAAAATCTGAACCAATCCACAAAGAGCTGGATAATTAAAATAATCCACTGCTGCAGGACTGGCTGGCTCAAGCCACTGCTCTGAACAAAAGCCAGCACTCCAAGTGACAACCCTTTTCATAACTTTGCCTGGCTCCAGGGCAAAGGAAAAGACAAGCGAATGCCTTTCAGCCCTTCTTTTTAATTCTTTCCCAATTGCTGCTGGGTTCTGCATGGGTTTCTTGAAGCATTTTGTTGAGATGACTTACAACAAACATCGCATCCCTGGGACGTAGGCCTGCTGTTTGCAGCAACTGACTGCACTTCAGCAGATGAAACAGAAGTGTCATTGGTCACTGCAGAAAGATGTCCATTCATCAGAGTGACAGGCAAGTGACTGTATCAGTGCATCACTTCAGTGTCACTGAGCTTAGAGGTGGCCTTTCCAAGCCTGGCTGACACTCCTGGGCAGCAGGGGTGTATTTGAGCTGCCACTACTAGTATTATCTTTGCTTTCTAGATAAGATAAACTGCGAATTTGACTCTCTGGCACAGTTAAGTCTGATACTTCCCTACTTCTCTCAGGCGCTAAATTCATTCATTATTTATTGCTGTTGCTTATTATTTGAGAAAAGCTGGCTTCATGCTCAGTATTTTAATGAATTTGGACTTCCGTCTCCATTCAGTCTATCAGAAATATTGCAAAATGAAAAGCAATTTTTTCTGTTAGTGAGAATTAAAAGATGCTGTGGAGCAAAGCTGAAAGGACTGTTGTCACCCATCATTTCCATTTAAAACATGAGCTGTTTGGATTTATAATGTGATGCCAAAGAGCCGTTCCATTATTATGCATAATCATGTGGGGGCAGTACCAACTGTGCTACTTGGCAAGAAGGACCCAGTGAGCCAGTCACAGGCGTTTTGGAAATTTCTGATTGCCTGACTCAGGTCAGGCAGATGAATTTCGAGGGGCAAGTACCATGCAGCCCATTGCTCAAGTTGTCAGTAGGGTTCTGTTTCCCACTTATCTTACCACCTACTTTCCATTTCTTGATTGTCAAAGATGGCCAGGTCAATGAAGAGCGCCTTTCTGTGAATGTCGTATCAGCATCACTTAACTTCCTCAGCAGCCATAGTGCATCTTCCACCTTTCTTGGCTTATGGCATCTGTTTTTGCCATTTTATGAAAACACAAACTTTTCCCCAACAAAGTGACTTCACTATATGAAGAGAGAAGATTCCATAGTGTATGTTTGCTTCAGCTATATTAATGTCTTGTGGTACAGAAAATAATATGGAAATTGCCAATGAGTCTGTAATTAATTATATACTCATTTTACTAATGCTGAGACTAGTTTCTGCCTCGCTTCAGACTCTGGAGAAAGCAGCAAGGTGACTGTCAATTTTGATTTTGATCTCCCAGCTGCCTTCAAGCTCAAAGCCCTCTTTTGAGTCAGCTATGGTCTTTTGGCACATCACCATTTAGATGCAGGGTTTGCATCTTTAATCCCTGTAAGCATAATTAAGAAGGCCTGGATTTACCAGCAATGCTGAGGAGATGTTAATCCCTACCCACTTGCCCCTGCCCTTTCTGACTCTCCTCCCAGAGCCTGTGCTGATGGCAGGAATGGCACCCAGGTGGGAAAGGGAGGGATCTAAATGCTCCTGAGAAAGCCCAAAGATGCCCCTCATGGCTAAGGCAGACTTGAGCAGCAATTCTATCTCCAGGACTGTAGCACAAACTAGAAACCACAGACTCAAAGACAAGTGAGGTGTTTCTCCTGGCCCTGTACTTGGAGTGGCTCAGTGCCCTGTGGTTTGGAATTTTGCTGGATTGCAAAGGAAAATTGGGATTCAGCTAATGGAGTCCCTGTCACATCTGGATCTTGTATGTGTCTTGTCTCCATCATAGTATCTAGCAGATTCAGGGCTGCATCTGATGCTGCCCATTGACCTGGCTGCTTTTCCTTTGTCTTCAGTAGATTCTCAGGTTCTGCCTCATTACACATTAAAAGACTTATATCCTCCTTTCACTGACCCAGGCTTGACCTCATTTGTGAAGGGGCCCTTTCCCAGAGTTTGGAGAAGGAAACCTGTGCTTGGGAGTTGATGTCTCGCTGTGGCTGAGGGTGGCATTGGCATATGTGTCTGTCTGTGGTAAGCCTTGATTATCTTTCATATCACTTTCTTTCTCTCCGGCTTAGTTAGCGTGGTTTTGAGGATACATTTTACCTAAATGTGACTATACGCATGCACGTAAAAGGAAGTGAAAGAGAGCGGGGCTGTCCTGTGAACTTCAACAGCTCCCTTGCTCACTGTGCAAATGATGTCTGCAGCACTGGTGGACAGTGTCCTTTCATCTGCTTGTGGCACTACAGAAGAAATACACTAAGGATATTATGGAACAGGTTAGGGTAGGTAGAAAGAACAAGGTTTCAGTGTTTTGGCTGTTATATCCTAGAGAACTGCTGCTGAAGCCCAGTTCCCAGAGAGGTGGCTGTGCTTGCAAAAGTGTATTCCAATGTCTATCACTGTTGCTGTCATTTGAATGACTGTATTTGTTAGTGTACATAAACAGAACTGAAGCATATATCTATGCCCTGATGCAAAAAAAATAGGGAAAAGTCCTAAACTAAATAATTTGCAACAGGAAATAGTCCCATGACTGTTCTTCCTTCAAGTTGCTGTGTGTCCCCTGTTTTCACCAAGTACACTGACTTGCAGGGTAGGTGGGGAAAAACATTTCAAGAATAGGTTACTGTGTGCCCGAGAAATGTTTGCATGGATCTGTAAGGGTGGTGTTGTCAGAAATCCTTCATCCCATGGAAAGGCCTAGAGGTTCAGCCCAGCTCAGAGGTTTGGGTATTGTACAAACAGGAAAGAGGTTAGCTGGCAAGCCCCACATCCTTTCTTGTTCAAGGTAGAATGAAGTGTCATTTTATCTGAAATCAGCAAATATCAGCAAGAAATTCAGGCTGTGTCCAAAGTAATAAAATTTTGTTTTGAAACATGTAATTTGACCTAGTTCAAAAGAAGCAGAGGTATTTCTATTTTAAAAATGAATATATTAACTGTACTGTAGTTGTTGAAGTTAGAAACCATGGCGTCGCAGAGGATGATAATTTAGTCCTTAAAAACTGGCCTTTCTAGAGGAATCCTAAGCATATATAATGTTTGTTATATGTAACAGTTCTGTGTACTTTTACCTGAGTCACCGTCCCCCTACTTGTATTGCTGTTTGTTTATTAAAACCAAAACACAAGTCTCTGGGGAAACCATTGCCGTAAGCAAACCATCGGTGGTTTGATCTACATCATGGTCACTTCTCTGAGGGGCCTGAGCAGTTTATGTTCTCATCCCTACTGGTAAACACCCCGGGGTGTGCTGAGAAAGCCAAAGTAAATGGCTGTAAGTTTAGGGGTTAAAAAAAATCTTTTTGAACAAAGATGCTTTTTCTCCCTCTGTCAGTAACATGGTTCCCTACAAAACCACTGTTTTCTGTGCACTTTTCTGTGAATTCATAAAAAAGGTGTTGAGCAGTTTGTTCAAAAAACTGTCCCCTGCAAATCAAGAAAATGATATTTTTAGAAGGCTGAAATCAATTGAAATTGGTAGGTGCTGGTTTTAGCACCAGCTCGATTATAATCTGACAGCCACTGTACTTGACTCACCAGCAACTAAACATGCAGCCTGATGTGACAAACTGTAGGTGCTGTCACTTACTTAGCAAAACAGGGTGAAAATGTCACTGAGGCACCTGTGGCTCAGAATGATCCCAGCAAAAATCAGGAGTGAGCTTTGTGAAAACTGAGCTGAGCCATGGTTATTGTGAGCAGGAATAAGCAGGCAGTGTCAGCTGCTCACAGAAGCGCAGAAGGTAAAACCCTGATGGGATACGCTCCACAGATCACAAGCGCGAGGATGCGCTGTCTTTGCTGACCTTACAGAGCTATAGAGGGAGAGTTTCCAGGGGACCAACAGGACAGCAGCACTGTCTTCACATTGGTGATGTTACCGAGCTCTGCAGGGGTCATCCCCTTCACTAAACTTTTATGATCTGTAAATGGTTCCACTTCACCTTCCTTAACAGACTAACATTTCAGGCCTGGGACTATTTTCCACATCCCTCCCACGCTGTGTAGTTCCCTGAACTGAATTTAACCTTGGGAACC
>JAVHNF010060626.1:21630-33246 GCA_034783455.1 Micropsitta finschii | reverse complement strand
CAAAGAACGTACACAGCCAGCACTGCAATCCTCTGTGGATCTGCAGGGACCCATTAGGATCACCAGGGGAGGCACATGGTTGTGACAATGCAAGCAATACAGCATTACTCACTAGAGCTGAGGTATGACACAGTGAGAAGCTGCTATTGTTCTCTTTGGTTTCTCTCAAGACACTAAAGTTCAAATCTACCCACAGCCTAATTCATAGCTGAAACATGAACCACAGCCTGCAGCCCCCCAAGTGCCTGATAACAACCTGCTCCCAGGAGAAGGAAGGTGCTTTGAATCCCCGTTCTTGCAAATTCTCTATGTAAAGAGGACTAATTAATGATACAGTCCTATGTACCTGTTCTCCACTTTGCAGGTCTGCAGCACCAACCAGATCACAGGTGTTATTTAGATTAAAAACAGAAGCCACCTCACTCCAGTCTCAGTAAAAGCAGTGTCCTTTAACTCAGACAATTTCAGTGCCTGGAGGTTCATGACAATGGCATCTCCCAGCGAGCAGAACTGGCAGGGGTGCACACACAGACTGCAGCCAGTGTTTCACCACTGCAGGACACATGGCCTCAGAGATACAGGGCTTGTGCAGCAGGACACACACAGATCAGTGACCTGAACTCAGCTGGGAACTCAGGACCATTAATTTGTTCATCTTCGTAACAACTCCATTTCTTTCCTTTACCAACACCTGACATCACACAGTTAATTCTGCAATGAGCACAATAAATGGTTTCAGTACTTTTATTTAAATAAGGTATTTTTTTAAGTGAATCCAATCTGATCCAGATTTTATTTTTTTTCCCAGTTTGGCTGCCATACTGCAAAATCAATTACCTACAGAATACTGTTCATTACAGTACATTAAGAGTTAGCAGGGGTAAAAAGTGTGGTCACTCTTGCTATACAGTCCACACCTTAATAAGAAGTTCTTTTGATCTTTTAATGATTTCTCTTCTTTCCCCTAATTCTTACTAAGCACAAGTTCAAACATTTGACACTTAATGAAAAAAAAAAGATACATTGCACCAGCTATACTCAGCAAGCAAACAGATGTAGATGGGGTGTTTAGCTCCCTATCCAGAAAGCCATTAGGTGTTTTGAAGGTATTGAAACTTACGTAATATTTTTAGAGACATGTTGTCTCAAATCCAGAACCATTAGTGTATTTTATTTGACATATGTCAAGTAAAAGCAGGGTTTTTTTTTTTCCTGAAAGATGATGATGAAATATTAAAATGAAGACTGCTAGAAGCTATTTTATTACAAATCGTTTTTGAGCTGTTTATGCAACTGAAAGAATGGATTCTTCTATGTATCCTTGTGTTTACCAAATTACAAGCTGCCATATACTAATGGAAAAGCACATGGATGCCTACTTCTATACCTCAACTTAGTATGATTTTCTTCCCCTTGCAAAAATAAATGTACTTATAAGGTAACTGTTGCAAAACACTTCCAAATGACTGTTAGGAAAACAACCTCAACTCCTAATGCTGAATCACTGGCATAGTCAATGAGTGCAATGGAGTTCAGCCTAGGCACTAACACTATGAGACACAACACTTCCTTGCAAAGCTGTCATTTCATTAGTTACCAAGTGAAAAAGTAATGTGAGTGCTTGAGGATGCTTACTATAGAGTAATTTTGTGTGTACACATATACATATCTAGCACTTAAGTGAAAGTACACACAGGCATTGTCAAAGAATACTCTACAGGGCAGCGAATCCCTGCTAGTGATATTCTCTTTATGTTTGTGTACTTGTAAAAATGGTCCAAGATACAAATAGTTCAGAGAGACAAACTAAAAAGCGAAACCAGAGATCAAACACACTAAGAGACAGTAAACTTAAACCCTCACTTATTAGTATTAACAGTTATGGTTTGAGAATGACAGAAAGGTGACCTTGGTTAGTTGGTGGTTTTAAGGCCCAGAGACAAAGTGGGTTTCCTATAAGCAATATAAAATCCGGCACTGCAGAAGCGTTAATGGGGTCCAACTTTCAAAGTGCACAGTGAGGTTTTATAGCTATCTCAGCCCTAGTGGGCTAAATCCCAAGTTACTGAAACCAACACAGTTCGCTACCCTAGTAGAACTACACCAATTTACATCACCTGAGGATCCAGCCCCGAAAGTGTAATGGGACTCCTGTGGCCTCAGCTTTCTGACAAAACCAAGAAATCGGAAATAAAGACTTCTGCTTTCTCCATATTTCATCCAGTTCTATTTAAGTGCTTTGCTGCAGGGGGCTAGATATTACGCACTGAAATAGAGCCACAAGAATTCTCTCCTGTCTCAGAAGAAGATACTATTGACTGCAACGGGACTCAATTTCAGTGAGACCTGATTTAAGCAGAGAGTAGGCTCAGTGAACACTATGATATAAAAATGTAAAAGGCTTTTCATAGTCCTATTCCAGATGATACCCTCCTCTGTACTATGGCCCTGGTGTGGGTGACAAGCTTTGTTTAGTTGGGGTCCCAAACAGCAACATTCAGATCTGGATACCAACTCCCTCTGACACTATAAAAGATGTCCCTGAACTTCAGAACCTGACTGATATTCTTGACTAATCAAGATCAAATAGGGGGATACTCTATAAATAGGGGAATTAAAAAAAAGCAACCTCAAATGTAATTATTCAAGCACATTTTCTCATCTGACACAAACCTGACATTGCTGCATTTATTTCAATGGGCCTAAAAAACTCACCTGAGTTGAAGCACTGACCCTGAAATGTCCACAGTCTCTGTTAACTGACTCGGTATCAGTGACGTGAAGTACCAGGCTCTAGCTGAAATTTCATGAAAGACGGATTAAAGGCCATCACTAGACAGAGACCATAGGGCAAAAACATATTTCAGAGAAGAATATTTCATGTTTCAAGTTCGAGTTCTTTTCACAATGAAAGGTGACCTTTGATATCATTCTTGCTATGCTCTTTGTATTTAAACTCTTAGCTTTCAGCACAACTTAAACACAGATGAGCACTGTTTTTATCCTTTCTTTAGCATCCCTATTTCAATATTCCAGACCCAACCATCATTTACACCAGCCATCCCCTACTGTGCATCTGTCCCTCAAATCTTAAATACCTGTCCTCCCAATCTGTTCTGAGGCTGAGTCCAAATGAGTTTTGTGTATGTAAATTCTATTATCTACATGCATAAATGACAGAATCTACTGCCTATGCATGCAAATGTTATCTATCTAGACGAACCAATGTGCCACTCTGTATTAAAAGGCAAAGATTTTTCATACACAAAGGGAAGGCTATGAAGTGCACCTTAGAAACTGTGGCCCTAAAATTATGTGCAAGAAAAAGAAGCAACCCCACCGGTAAAGAGTATTGCCAACAAGTATAGTATGAATGTAGCTTAAATCTCTGGATAACCTTCAGAGGTTGGGTTATCCTTGCTTACAGCTCTTCAGGACCCACCTGGCCTTTGGTAATGCTGGGGCATATGTGCAATCTGTCCAGTTGAAGTGTTCAGAGAAAGAAACATCCTCCCACTCATACAGATTACCTGCAGCATCTGACTGATTTCAGGTCATTAAAACATACAAGGGAGTTTAAGAACTGTTTCACCAGAAAGACACTTTAAAAGACAAGAGGTAACTTCAAAAGCCAGATGACATTTCTGTTTTGGGGTTGGTTTTATTTTTGGCTAAGGCACATTATCTTTTAATACTGCTAATGTCAACACTTTCACTTTTTTCATCCCCAAACAGGCAAAATTACATGATAGACCCCATGTTTTTAATTTTTGTTAAACCCAGAAACATTCATTCCAGCACTAAGAACTTCTAACACCCTAAGTTTCAGCCCAAGGCCAGCTTTCCAACTATTACCATCCCTGCCTGAAGAGGTCTGAAAATGGAATAACTTATTTGCCCTTCCTTAAGGAAGCACATAGTTCATCCTCTACATTTTCTATTATCAGTATACAAAGTCAGGGCCTGGGCTGTATCACCTCTGTTATGTTACCTAGCTGTAACTAAGGACTGAATTCAGTTCAGTGGACACGTATATTATCCACACATTTTTATACAACATTATATAGACTACAGTTATCATTCAGTGTATGAATCAATCCCTTAGCAGTTTATGATTTATGCAGCTTGCTAGAAGTAGGCCATGCCTGCCTTTAAAGCACTTTAGCTTAGTTGGTTTTGCTCACGAAGGACATGTTGTCCTGTAATTATTCTGTCATTTCTTAAAAGGTGAAATCCTTAACAGGTTCATGCTTTACGTGCTGTTATGTGTGAGTTTACATTTGAGCATGTCTCACCAAGAAGAAATCATCATTCCAAATTACTTTACAAGGAGCTACATAGAACTGGACAGTTTAAAATGTGTTAAATATTCTCAGAGTTTACATGTACAGTTTCAGAGGGGGCAGGGGTGGAACAAGATAAGGGGGAGTCAAGGAAATCATTAATATGTTCCAATTATTGCCCCAATTCATAAAATACACAACTGCATAAAAGTGTCACTTTTTGGTTTGATCCTGTCAGTAATGGATTGTTGTGTTGTTTTTAGTTCTATCGTTTAATAGAGGCAGTATCAGCAAAATGTGCAACTTTAAACAATTATGCAAATTCTAAAGTAATATGTTCAGGGCAAAACTGAAAGGAGATTCTGACATTAATCAGATACTGCAGGCTCTGCTTGCAAGAGTTGTGTAAAATATGGGCTAACCTTAGTGCTGGTGGCTGAAAGGCAAAAGTTTTTTTGCTGCCTCAAATTCACTGCAGTTTTAGCTTATTTGAAACAAAAAACCCCGGAGACATACAATTTTTTTTTCTACACAAAAATCTGCCATTCAGCTTAAAGGAATAGCATTAAAACATAAAAATCCCCTTTTTTCCTAGATAAGTTAGAATATTTGGAAAATTTGAATAAAATTCTAGAACAATTTATAAATCACATGAACGATGGGAGTTCTACAATAGATTTTCCCTAACAACTCCTGCTGTGCCTAACTAATGCTTATCTGATATACTGGCAATATGAAGCTAATAAAGTGTGAACACAGAATACTGAGCTGGTTTCAATGAAAACAAGGTCAGCTTGGATCCCAAATGAAAACGGTGGGGGGGAATCTGTATACTTCTGATGCTTTAAAAGAGTAGAAGTTTCTGGCTAGTTGGGGTTTCTTTTAACTAAAAGTGGAAGAGAAAGCAAGCCTGGGATCAGGATCCTTCAGGCTTCAGATTCAAACTTTAGGTTTCTATTTGCTGGAAAGTACTTGAGTGATACTCAGGCCCTACTGCTTAAACCAGCATAACCAGCCAAAGAAAAGCCATGTTCAGCATGTCCATGAAAAGGAAATGCCATACCTCTCATGAGAAAGAATGATCTTGAAAGACATCTATCCTGCTCTCCCAACCGCTGGGGCTCAGGCAATATCCAAACTCCTAAGATTATTATCTGAACTGCTCTCTGAACCTCTGTTTCCCCACTGTCAGCTGTAATACATGAAGGCAGTTTACAAGAGAGTGTTAGCTATTCACTTTGAATTTCCCAGCTTTAGTTGGTTTAAGACAGACCCTCAATGTCACTTAAACATAGTGTTTTTGTGTTATATTTTAATTTTGAAAGGATTATCAAGAAAATCTACCCTTTCCGTTAACTTTCTTTGAAAAACGATTAAGAGTTTTAGAAAGGCTCCCCAAATACCCTCCCCCTGCCTGCTAAGTTAGCCAGAACGGAGCATGTCATACAGATGAAAATGCAGAGGCAAACCAGAAAGTTCTTAATCTGAAACTACACATACCAGTGTGTTACTTGGGAACGCGGTGCAACATGGTTCAACACTGTAAATTATACTGAAATTTGCTTTGTGTTGGTATTTGGCTCTGCATAACTTTATTGATAAAAACAGCAATTCATTTCTCTTTTTATGGAGCTGACAATTACATACCACTGCAAAGAATTTGACTGCTAATAGCTGACTACAGCACTTGCAAGGAAAAAATCCTGTTGTCTTACACAAACATTACCAGTAATATTCCCTCTAAGAAAGACTTTGTTAATAAAACCAGTCTTCTTTAGCTACTCCTTAAAATACCACATTTGAGATCTTGGTCTGCAGCTGATTTTCCTGATACTACATGGGGAAGCCACTGTGAAAACTAGACAGAGATGGGATATAATGAATGCATTACTCATAAATATGGTTCCTCAAACATAAAAATCTGGCAAAGCTCAAAGAGCAGAGCAGGAGGTAAGACAGCTTTCATATGCTGCTAATGCTCTTAATGTACATTGGATAATAACGTATCTCACCTCTTCCAAACTGAGTAAGATACCTTGTTTTAAATCTGCTTGTGGAGTATGATGCTCTATGTTTCTCTTAATTCAGTACAGTATTCTGTGGTCTAAAGCAAGTGGTTCTAAATTAAATAAACTAGCATACCTATTGCACAAAGCAACTGACTGCATTCCAATGAAGCCCCTTTGAAAGCCATGTCAAATCTCTGCTGACTCAGGGAGGAAAGTACCTCATTCCCTTTGCATTAGTCACCCTGTTAGAGATTAATCCTAATGAGCTTTTTTTTCTACAGCTTGGCTGGCACACCCAGGATTTGCATCACATACCTATGATTGCTCAATATTTAGCCCAAAATGTGTTCCTTCAAATGCAGATAGACATTAACTTTCCAGAAACCATTAACTACAGCATTACTGTAACAGCTTATCAAGCCTAGAGTGAGGCCAGCCACAGGCTGCCTCCTCAGCTTTGGTAAGAAGCCATCATACAACTATATTGTAAATCAACGCGGGCCAACACTCATGCAAACAGCAGTGCGAATGACACATCTCAAGAAAGGTCACTGTATTAAAGAGCAGTGCTTTTTCGTTATTTCATCATCCTTCTTATCTCCCTATTTAACTGGGTTTTGGCAAACAGTGGGCATCTATTTGATGTGCCTAGATTGTTTGCAGACCTGCAACAAAGTTTCAAGCTTCCTCCCAGCTGTATCCTGCCCTCATTAGGCAAATAACCATCCCATGGCCTTTTCCACCCACCAACATGAGAAAAGACTAACAAAAGTTCAGTTCACATAGAAACCAGGAGTCCTACATCTTTGATCACTCTTCAGTTATTTCACTCTACAAATACCATGCCTGAGCAAGTTTTATTGAGGGAACAATACTAACCTGTAATCAATATCTACAATACCATCAAACCAAACAAAAAAAGATCTGTCATGCAAAAAAATGCTTGCATCAAACTTGGCTCAGTCCTTTTGAAAATGAAATAGCTACTATTAGATGCATGACCTAAATCAAGAAGCCTGGCCTCTTCTGGACCAAAGGGCTGGAAAATTATTTTCTGATCTGAAGAATATTAAAAGATGACAGTAACAAGCTCTTTCCCAATTAAATGAGAGTACTGCTGGCCTGGTTACTGCAGCCAATCTAAATCACTGCAACACCACATGTCGCGAAACTGTGTCTTTAAGGCAGCCAAGGACCAAACTGCTTACAGTTTCAGAGTTAAAAAACATCACTCCAGCTCTCCTCAGAGCAAAAGAGAAGTCAGTACAGCTCACAGTTTAATATACTCCAAGAAGGACACAGTGTGAAACCATACAGCTTTACAGTTTACTACTTCCCTGTCCCAAGCACTCTCCAGTTAAAGTCTGGCAATGGCAGCATAAGAACACAATTTACACCTCAATCTCTATTAACAATAAATTAAGTAGCACACTCATGCTTCATCATAACAGACCAGAGCCACAAAGGCACTCTCTAAAGGACTGGTCTAGCAGCCTATTTTCAGATTTCTTCCTCCCTTTAGAGTTTCCAAGGTACATACCATCCTAGTAGCTAAGGGCTAGGTAAATGAAGCGTACAAGTTGTACACTGGTACACCTAACTTTAGGACATCCAGCCATTGAAGCAGTGCAAAACAAAATCTGTGTTAATGCCTAAGTTTCCTAACCAAAGAGTACAAACTTTAGGTACAGCACTACCTTAAGTGGAAAACTGGGTTTGAAGTATTCCTGTAGGTGCCCAAATTACTATCTCCTGCATATGTGTCCGAATCACTAAGCCATCACGCAGCCAGCACAGGGGTTCTCACCACCTCTCCTGAAAGTCCAACCTCATCACCAGCTCCGTGAGATTCATGAATGTTGTGTGTAGTGCTCAGGACTGGTGACCACAACCAGGGCAGAAATATTAAGTCTAAACTCTTTAAACATATCTAGTCTCTGGGCACGTAAGACACTGTCTGGAAACTGAAATGTGCCATTTTGTTGCTGGGTACCTATGATGACCTTTTCATGTTGGAGAGCAAAAGTGATTCTGCCAGCTCCATGAAGCAGGAATTCCCTTTCTCCTACTTCCCGCAGGCAGGCTCCAACAGGGACATTTTCAGCCATCTCTGTTCACGCAGGCCTCACTGTGAAAAAGCCAAACAACAACATGACTTTCATGCTGCACCGTTTAGTTTTGGCTGAAACTGGAATCGTGTGTCTGTGGTTTTCCTGTTTGGGTGCCTAATTTAACTGGCTAAGCCCATTCCTTCAAGTGTGGAAGGGATTCTGAGGGTATAAGGAATTAGCATGTTTCTGCCAGAGAAATTCCACCAGGATCCCATGTTTGTTTAACATGTACAAACAGCTAAAATAAAATATTTGTTGGCCTCAGTAATAAACAGAATATAAAATAGTGTGAAATTAAGCAAGACCAGCTGGGCTCCAGGAGAACTGAAAGGAGCAGTTAACATACTATACAATGATCTGGAACACAGACACACTAAGATGGACTGCTCCTGATGTGTGTTTTTGATGCACTTCATATACAAGTGCTGATTAGATCTAGCTACCAAAATTATGCCCTTTCATATCCATATGCCAGTAATAAACAAAATACAGAGAAAGAAGTCTTAGGATGCTTTCTACTGTTTTAAATCAACTGCTTTACAAGCCAAGTTTGCAGTGTTGCATCATATGCTGTAGAAGTGTGAAGTTATCACAGCAGTGGTAACTGATTCCATACTTTCAGAGGCGAGAAAAAAGGAAAGAAACAAAGAAAAGTAAGAATTCTTCTGTTTTAAAGCAGGATTTGTTCAGCCCTCATGGACCTGTGAGAAATTCAGGATATGTATCTGTATAGACTCTGCGTAGGACCATTTGGACATCCATATATATATATATATACCCATATATATATATTTATATGTTTATATATACTGAAACCACAAAGGAAGCAACTGCTTGAACAGTTGGGGTTTTTTGAACTTGGAAACATTGTTCCCTAATAGCACAGGACAGGACAGAGGCTCTCCCTCTGCCAGGATTTTCCCTCCTCAATTTGGGAAGTAGAGCCAGGGACTCCATGATACAAAGGACACTCTTTTATTTCATAGCATTACTGCAATTTTGAACTGTGAATTCAAACAGAAATGTGATTTAAGCTGTAATTCCTCTGAAAGATGCTCTGTTATGCTGCCCAGACCACCCTTGTGTCTTCTGGCTTCTGTGTTCCAAACCTTTCCCACTTACCTTCCCCTGGGGTAATACATGTGGCACTGTGGATAACTGCCCTTCCAGCAGACTCCTCCTAGCAGCTGGACATTTTGGATCTTTCCCAGTTTGTTACAAAGACTGTATCAGATGCATTTGTGCTTTTGATATATCTTTTAAGAGAAAGAGGCTGAAAGAGGAAATAAAGTTTGGCCCTTGGAAAAGCTGCATGGGAAATAAATGTTAGTCGGGGCTAAATCACTGATGAAATAAAAAGTCTGGAGAAACACATTTAGAAGTCTGTCAGACAAATTACTACTTTTATCTCATTTCATTGGCAGCTGGGCTGTTTTGATCTTTCACTTTCTATTAAAAAGAATATACTGGGAGTAGTAAACACATCTACTTCTTGCTCCCCAGCCTGAACTCATTGTTGAACTGCCAAACCTACAGAATGGGTTTTCTATTGGTCACAGTGTAGGTACCTACTTCTTGCCACTTAAGGGCAAGTTTCCTCAAATCATCCCATAATGAACCCTAAGCCCAAAGACACAGCTACCTGTGGAAGACCATGTCTGTACAGTCCAGTGACACTATACCTCCAAAGGCACAGAAACATCAGCTAGGTCACAAGGAACAGCAGCTTTAACTTTAGCCTGGCGATCACTTAAAAACACCACTTCCATAAATTACGTGTTGTCCCACAGCCTGTCTGTACTTATTTATCTGCTTTCTGAATATCTTTTGTGTTTCCATGCTTTAATTCTCTGTTGGTCACAAATAGTTTGAAATTGTTAAGTACAAATCTGGCTTTGAAGCTACTGGGTTTAGCTAGTTATACTTTGCTTCAGGCACTAGCAGTATGTTTCCTTTCTTGTTCTCAACAGCTACATCAAATTATTGTTCTATGTTGGAATGGGGAGGCCTACATGTTTAAATCTCTTATTAGTTTATGGCTGCGTCAAATAACTTATTAATGCAATATCACTTTGTTCACTCGAACTTCCTCATTAAATTCCATTATTTTTGATGTGCTCATGCAGAAGCATTAATATGTAAACTGTGATGGAGAGTTTCGTGTATTAATGGGTACATTGATTACAATGTTTTTTTTGTGAAAAATATGCCTTCCTCATTCATTTAAATGATTAATTTATTTTAACCATTTTTATATTTATAAAATAACTAAAGTGCAATCTAGATAATGCTGTTATAAATTTAATTTTATTACATCTATGAAATACATAATTATGATAGTAAAGAGTTATTTACTGAATTAGTTAAATGAATGCTCAGAGGCATTACAAAATAGGAAGTAACAGAAAAAGGAGGGAGCTGACCTAAGGCTTATCCTGTTCTGACCAGCACAGAAGCCTATGTCTGTATTTGCCATGTCATCTTTACTGTGGAAAATACCAAGAAGTTAGTAAGCAAGGAATTTCACTGCCAAGTTCTAATACATTGCTTCTCAACAGAGGTATACTTCAGTCTTTCAGACATTACAATATGGACAGATTTGGCAGGTTTTAAAGAAAATGGCTATCAATGCATCACAGACAGAAAAAAAAAATGGCTAATTTTCATTAAGAAAAGTGTAGCTGAAAAACATTCTGTTAAATGATGTAGCTATAAGAACTTTGTACTTGAAAATCAGAATCATATTCCCCTTAATCATGTTCTTTGAAATAACTGGAAAAAAATGGTTGAAAAGTTTTCTTCTGAGCAGCCAAAAATCTCCTGATAACTGATATGCAAAATCTGAGTGGGATCTTACAAAGTACTGAAGAGCACTTTTTTACTCTGGGTGAAGTAAGAGGGTATATACACTACCTCCATGGCAAGATTGCATAGCTGACCTTTTTCTGCAGTACTTCTTAGAAACCTTTTTGATGCTACATGGTATGCCTCTACAAGAACATCAGCTACTCACCAGCAAAAGAGCCACACATTCAACTGCATACACAGCAAGAAGTCAGTTTTGTAGTTATAGGTCATGCAAAAACAGACACAGGAAATGAGAGAGAGATGAGGAACAGAAAAAACAGACCAGTTAGAGAGTTGCAAAGTCTGCCATATGGTTTTATGGTGGTGGAAAGAGCTCACGGCAAAGTCAGCCAAGTGTCATGTTCC
>JAVHNF010060626.1:5598-21530 GCA_034783455.1 Micropsitta finschii | reverse complement strand
CACAAGGTTATATCCTTTTTTCCTTTCTGTTTTCAGAATGTTTGGGTTTTTTGTAATGGCTTTTATATTTTGTTCATAAAAGAAAATCACATACAGTCAGTTATCCTTGCAGAGAAAACCTTATTTTTTGTAATAATATGCCCAATTTGCTGTACTATTTTTGCAGTCCTGCCAGCGTTTAAGACTTCACTATCCATCACAAAGTCAAATTCAATTTTTTTCACTGCTTGATTCCTTCACTAGTACTGCAATTAACATGTCCTTAGTCCTATTCTTACGTGTCTTCCTTTTTATATCTGGCAAGCCTATAGCTTTTGTGGTACTATAGTTTTGCAAACATTTACATTGAAGTATTTTAAGCGTATCTAGGTGACACCTCTGGGTATAGAAATAGAGTAAATACTCTTTACTGCAGCACTTTCCTTTTGTTCTTACTTGACTTCAACACAGTTCTTTCCACTGAGAAATCTGTACCACTTGTTTGGCTTTAACATCACCAACTGGAACTCCTGCTTTACCATCTGACAATGCAAAAGTGATGTGCTATGCAAGAGTTATACTTGATACTCTTGTGGTATGTAACTTGTTCAATGTAAACACAAAACTGGATTATATCAATCATGCAATGTAATATTTATTGAATAGCAAAACTAGTAGCTTTCCTTATTGCCTTATAGAAAGTTAACATTTTCACCATCTGGTTACCAATGATTTTGTATTCAGGTTTTTATGGCATAATTCTCAAAAATCTTTAACACAAAAATTTGGTCAGAGTTAAACCACAACTGGACCTTATATGTGAGAAGGGCAATGCACCAATTGAAATATGGACTGCCAGATGTGTTGTTATTTTACATTTAGGACATGCTTATGTCACATCAGTATCAGGGTGAATTTAGATTTGTGTTTTGCAGTGAGTTGACCTGGAACTCTCTGCAGTTGTTCACTATTTCCAACAGACTGCGCTTTAAGTACCCTCTATAATGGGAATTATGTGGTGTTTCTTAAATAGAATTGTCTCTTTGCTACTCGTATTTCAAGGCCTGAATTTGCTTATGGTCTCCAGGTATTACTAAAATACAACTAAACAAAATCAACTAAAAAAATTGTTACCCTTCTAAGTCTGCAGTTCAACTTTGCCAATTTGTTAGCTGCCAGGAAACTTACTTGCAGTGTATTTGTAGCAGCTGTATGGTTGCTCAGACAATTAACAATAAATGCTTATGCAGCCTTCCAGTATCTGAAGGGGGCCTATAAGGGTGCTGGGGATGGACTATTCATCAGGGATTGTAGTGACAGGACAAGGGTTAACTGGTTAAAACTTAAACAGGAGAAGTTTAGATTGGATATAAAGAAGAAATTCTTTACTGTGAGGGTGGTGAGGCACTGGAATGGGTTGCCAAGGGAAGTTGTGAATGCTCCATCCTTGGTGGTGTTCAAGGCCATGTTGGATGAGGCCTTGGGTAGAATGGTTTAGTGTGAGGTGTCCCTGCCCATGTCAGGGGGGTTGGAACTGGTTGATCTTAAGGTCCTTTCCAACCCTAACTAGTCTATGATTCTATGATTTCATAACTCTTTTATTAAATGTATGATAGACTAGAGAGTGTAACAAGCCTATTTACCGCAAAAAAGGCAGACCAGTTCAGAAGTATCCGCCAGTAAATAGTGTGCTTCTAGGTCACTTCAGCTTCCTCAAATGGCTTTTCACACCATTTATGTTGGATTGCCTTGTCTCAGCTCACCAAAGGGCCAAATCATCATGTCCTTCAGAGGCACGACAGGAAGACCCATGATATTTTTCCAGATTGAGACCACAGTTCCCTCACCTCAGTTTAGTTTACAACCACCAGACCCGGCTCACGCTCTGTAGCTTATAGGGTTTGTGCTCAATTCATGATCAATAACCAAAAAGCCCTCTTCAAGTGACATGTTAAGAAGATAATTTAGTAGCAACAGAGCAGCTACATATATGCAAGACAACATACTAATACATATACCTTTGCAAATACATACACATATACATGCATCTTCTCGACACACAACATGTCCTAGGATGCTGTTATACAGCTAGAGATTCCTGGCTCCCCATCCCTCCAGAAGCTGTTACCTGATCACAGCGATGCTAACCTGTCAACCCCTGGGACCAAACCTGTATTTGTTCTTCTGCTGGGAGCTGATCAGCAGCAGTCCCCTCTTCATGCGAGCATCTGCCTCAAACCCTTGCCTGCCTCTGTCCAAAGGGCATATCCTGCACATCCTTCTCTCACTCACCCCAGCAAGTGCCAATTTCTCTCCTCCCTGCCCAAAACACCTCACTTCCCTTCTACTCTTTCCCTCCCACAACAGAAACCTCTAAACTTTGCTGCAAAGGAAGGACAGAAAAGAGAAGGAAGAGAGATAACCACCGATGCTGCGTCAAGCTGCTGCCTGCAACTTACACTTTCAGCATTAGTCAGCATCATCCAACAAGAGCTTTTAGGAAGTCTGCTTTTAAAGGGGCTCCAGAAGTAAGGCTGGGGATTCATCCAACAAGAGCTTTTAGGAAGTCTGCTTTTAAAGGTGCTCCAGAAGTAAGGCTGGTGATTCAGATGCTTCACCCAGGGGCTGGAAAGATGACTAAGGCAGCAAAGACAAGAGCTGACTGTGAAGAAATGCAGAAGGATTTGAGGAGATGAATCGCTGGTGACAAAACAATCAATGATATTTAATGTAAGTTAATGTAAAGTGACACCCATTGGAATCAACAGTTCTGATTTTGCATATAAAATGATGGCTCTGAGCTCATCACTATATCAAGATGAAGATGTGGGTAGCACAGTAGAGGTAATGGAATAGCCAGGCAAGTACTACAGATAGTATAACAGATACTGAAAACCTCAGCTCAAAGAACAGAGTTGCCAGAAAAAAAGGGAGCGAATTAAATGTTAGGATTCACTGTGAAAGAGAGCATGATTGTACCAGTGCATAAATCCATGAAGCTCTTGTACGTGGTTCTGATCCCACTTCTAAAATTGATATAATGGAAATAGCAAAGGCTTGGAGAAAAGTGGCAAGGATAATAAAAGCTGCAGAATGACTGCTGCACAGGAAACAAACAAATGTACTGGCATACTCCAGTCCAGAAGACTTGCCACATATCCAGGGAGGATAAGACAGAAATCTATTAAATGGGGAACCATTCACTGCTTTTTCCATTCCGAGAGCTCAGAAGCATCAAGCAGCAGATACCACACTCAAAACAATGAAAAGTACAGTCAGGGTGTGGATCACCTTGAAGAAAGATGTCACTGTGGATCAAAAGCTTGCACAAGTTCAATAAGAGACTGGATACAGGTTAAGGGTTCTTGTCTGCACAACTCAGTCACCATGCTGGAGTAGGGGGGGGCAAGAATCTGGAAAAGCAGGACAGACTAGAGGCCCATCTTTCTTCTCCACACTCCTTCCCGTAATGAGGAATATCACATAGCTCTGGCTCAAGAACTCACTGGTTTTGAACAAAGAATAGTTGATGATTTTTTGAACTTTCTATTTTGTTATTCCTGATGGGTTTCAGTTTCATTATTTCTTTTGCCAGTCCCTTTTTCTCCACAGGAGGTTCAGCTTTACAGAAAACCTAAACAAAATCCCATGAGATATCTGCCAATTGGTGGCTGTGATCCCATCAAAAATCCCATGAGATATCTGCCAATCGGTGCCAATAAAGTATTTAAATATACTTTACTGAAAACATTATCCAAAGGGTTATTAAAAACACTTATGTCTTAAAAGTGTACTCTTTTCAATAATACGTAGTACCTCAAGTTTATTTCATAGTGTAGACTAGTTTTCAAAGAGAAGCTGTTCTATATGCTTCAAAATGAACAAGTTAAAGTCAAGAATTTTCACTGAAACGCTACTCATTTTCAGCCAACTTAATGCAAGTAAGGAGATACCCTGAACTAACTGCAAAATTGTTGTATTTCTTACCTTTTAAAAATGTTAATATTGCTATGAATATTAGAAGTAGATGATGATGCTTCCCATATTTATCATTTTTTATTTGCACTCATTATAAATATAGTCAAGGGTTTTTTTTCAGAAACCTCCCTTGGTAGTTTTGTGTTTAACTTTGCGTTAAATGGCAATAAACCTCACCCAAACTAACCGGAAGAGTATGTCTTCCATTCAGACTTCAATAAGGGAGCCAGCACTCAACAAATATCCTTGGGGAAAAAGTTAAAACAGAAAACTATGTGATTTGCTCTACACCTCACTTAATCAGTCCACACTCTACTTAATTAATCCAACTACCATCAGTAAGAATGCCCATTATGGCTGTGAGCCAGCGATCAAACCCCAAAATGTATCACTGCTTCTGTTTTCAGAGTTGATAGCATGTTTTCACAAGCAGGCAGATTATTAAAGCCCATACTTCCTGGGGAGAGCTGAGACACTACCCATTAACCGTCTTTTGAAGAGAACTGTCCACAGCCAGCAGATGAAAGGAGAATCATTACCCCACTAACTGGTCATGATACAAGGTAAACAGTGCTCTTCAAGAGACAGGATTTTCTTAACCCACTAAAGGGCCCATTTTAATCTTCATGAAATCACTAATAAGAACAAGACTAGATAAATGCAAAGGTAGCATCTCCCACACATATCTGTTGCACTAAAAGACCATAGAAAGAGAACAAGTACTTTAAAGAAACAAGGGGAAAAAAACCCAGAAATTCTTAATCTTTTTCTCTGCATTTGGTACTTTTATGAGACTGTTTTTCTTTCAGGGTCTACATCTGAAAAATCAGGCAAACCTTGCAGCAAACAACAACAAAAAAGACTCTGACACAGGTATTGTTCAGAGTGATTCATTTAAAAAGTGCTGAACTCGTATTCAGAGCCTGAAAACTAGTAACCACCAGCTGGGCTGGGATTCAAAATTACATGGATGGAGTGAGTTTTTGAGTTGTGAAGCATTAAGCAGTGGAAGCAATTGCTTCCCTCACCTGTTCCACAAGGGAAGGAGGAAAGGAAACATTGAAGAATTAAGCAAAGACGACTTAGCATTATTGGGTTACAGCATCTTGCACCGCTTGAGGCTGAATCAGAGTTTGCATTAAAAAGGAACTTCAAAAACTGAAATAAATCTTTTACAGTGAGTTACTTCAAGATGGAGCTGGAAGAAAGACAAAATAAATAAGATAAAACTGCATATTAAATTAGTTAAAAAACAATCTGTTTATGTACTAGAAGTACACTCATAATAAGAGGGGCAAGAAAAGTCCTTGTTCCTGCCAAATATAAGCATTACTGCCAGGGGAAGGAGGAGGGAGTCCATGTAGCAGGTATATGAGGGAATAGGTCGTATGTTACAAGCATGGAGAAAGCCTACAACAGAAGGAATGACAAAGCCACAAACTCCTGTACACCGCTTAAGGAATGAAGAGGGCCACAGACCTCTCCTATTTCAGTTTAGGAGTGATGAAAAAAACCACTGTCAGCTACTCACATCCAGCTAGGGAAATGCCTGCTGGACAGTATCCTCTCTAAGCGCCATGTAGTACCACTCATCTGTGCAATATATATTGATTTAATCCACATTGCATAATGTGCTACTTAAAGTGAGTCCAATCAGAACAAGGGGTGGCAGAACAGGTTCCCAGGAGTCACAGTCAACCATATGTAGCTTACGGTCAGCAGCTGCAGTTGCAGACAGCATGCAGAAAGGCAAGTAACAGGGTGGCTATTCATGGGTATGAGTAGCATAAGAACCAAGTGCAAGTTAGCATCCCAACAACAGAAACGGGCTTTAGGACTAGGCAGAATTATCGGCTATACAGGAGAGTGTAAAACAAAGCAGGCCTGATCTGCTTTAAGTCAGCCTTCACCTTTCTCGGCACATGCAGGCACAAATGGGCATCCCTCCTCCTAGAGCCAGTGACAGCAGCGGACTGCACTCATTCCAGAGTAAATTACTAACTCCCCTAAGCATGATTTACAATAGCCTACCTCTTACAGTCACATACAAATTATAGCAACTTGCATCTTACAGATATTTACAACCATGAAGTGCTTCAGCTGGGTCAGAGAAATCTGATGAAAAGAGGGAGAGCTATAGAAAGCTCAAAAGATCAAAACGGCTCTGTCAATGTCATAAGGGTATCAGTAAGCACTCTAACTTCTTCACTGTATTCCTAAAAATGGCATTGCTATCATAAACAAATTCATGCTTTTAATTCTGTTTACTTAGCAGTACCTATGACCTTCATCTAGTTTTGCTGTTCCTCTCAGTTTGAACAACGAAAAGCAATAAAGTAAGTTTCACTTTTGCTTCCAGCCAGTTTCACTTTCAGAAAAGACTATTTACTTCTTAAAAAAAAACAAACACCAAAATCCAGAGGTTGATTTCATTGGAATCAAAAGCTGCACACATTTCTGATGGCTTCTGATTCAATAAAAGCTTGCATAGAACACATAGGTCTAGGTTAAATCCAGCTGCCAGTTTTGATAACGAATATTCCATTGATTTAGAGAGAGATTAATTTAGTCCAAACTGTTAACACAGCTATTGGTTAAAATTGCTAAGTATTAGAACTTCACAGAATCGCAGAATAGTTGAGGCTGGAAGGCACCTCTGGAAACTACCCAGTCTAACATCCTGCTCAAAGTAGGGTCGGCTCAGGACCATGCCCACTCCTGTTCAGAATATCTCTAAGGACAGAGATTCCATAGCCTTTCTGGGCAATCTGCTTCAGTGTTTCATCACCCTGACAATTAAAAACCATTTTCCTTACGTTTAAGTGGAATCTCCTGTATTTCACTTCGTACTCATCATCCCTTGTCCTTTGACTGGATGCTTCTGAGAAGAGTCCAGCTCTGTGTTCTTCACTACCCCCATGAGGGCCCACATCTTCCCTGCCTTCCTTGTGCTGCCGATGTACCTGCAGGAGCCTTTGTTGTCACCTTTTACCAGGTCCAATTCCCCAAGGGCTTTGGCTTTTCTCACTCTGTCCCTGCACGCTCAGACAGTGTCCCTCAAGTCCTCCTGGGTGACCGCTTCCACCTCTTGTATGCTTCCTTGCTTCCATTTTATTTAACAGAGATTTAATGTAACACAAAGCTATGCCAGCATTCCAGTTTCTGATTTTGTGTGGACAGCTGCCTTAACACAACTGCTTTTCTAATCCGGTGCAATTGGGGTATCCCGTCCATATGCTTTAAAAACTTTTAAATAACAATAATAACAATAACAAATAATAATAATGATGATGAAGGTGGAAGAACAGTCTCTACAAATGGACAGCACTGTCTCGTTTTTACGGTCTCTCCCCTGGGTAACCTGCTGTACACAACGAGCTCCAAGAGCAGGAGGTGGACTACAGTGTTCTACTTGCCATCAAGTCATGGTTTGTAAACTCTGAACAAAGACCGATCAGTGAGGAGCTGCACTTTGTAGCCTGTACAATCTTCATAAAATAAACTAATGAACGAATAAATATTCCCTGATGGGCGAACCAGACAGCAAATATCCCACAGGTTCCTCCCCAGCTCTGTTCCCACAAGCAGGCTGAGGAGCAGGCACCACACACACGACACTCCCACAAACGGAGCTGCCCCAAGACCTTAGGCACCTTTTCTCCTTTGCTCTCGAGCCTTTTGCTGCTGTGAAGAGCAAATGAAATGTGAAAATAGAAGTTCTCGGGTGTTTTAGACCCAGTGTAACACCTCCAGTGACCGGGATGCCAGCTCCATCTCAGCTCCCCTCACGAGTGCTGAGGGGGAGCAATGGCCGCCATTTTGAGAGCTGTGTAGTCCTCCCCGGGTCTCCTCCCTGATGTTTATAGCATGGCTTATACACTTTTAGTTCAACAAAAATATGGAGAAGCACTTTAAACCCTTTTTCCAGAGACAGATACACCTTCCTTGTCACTCAAAACTCACCTTTTCTCCCGTAAGTTCCTCAGTGTTCTCTGTGAAACACCAGGCTCCTCCGCGTGGCACCAAGACGCTGGGCCAACAGCACAGCAGCCTGTGGAGGACAAGTTTGTACAGTCACACAGAGCACAAACTGCCTGTCTCTGCCTTTAACCTGTGCCTAGAGAACAACCTCTGCCTAAGGAAAATGCTGCTGACACCTTCCAAAGGACCCTGTGTCACTTGGCACAGTGCTGCCCGTTGCTCCCCCTCAGCGAGGCAGCTCTGCCACTGCCCCACAGCCAGCACTGCAGCCTCCAGCCCCCAGCAGACGGTGGGTGCAGGGACCCCTTTGGGAGCGGGTCCAACGCAAGAGAAGAGCGGGGGAAACAAAGGGAACCTCAGCAATGTTTCACTGTTATAAATCTGCACTACTACTCTCTGCTGACTCAAAGACACAAAACGGGGCACTGCTGCACCAGGGTTTCATCATCAAATAGCATTAGGTTAACTGAACAGAAGGTCGGTTGAAACGTGTGTTATCACCTGCTGCGGCTGTGTTTTCCTAGCTCCATTCTCCTCAGCTCACCAGTGCTGGTAACACCAAGAGCAGGGACCAGACTTCAGCGACTGACTGAGGTTGCTCTGCCTCCCATGGAAGTTCTCCTCAGCACTGTAATCCCGTCACCCTCCACATAGGAGATATTTAGGACTGAAGAGACCCAGCTTTATATTGACTACCGAGTAACTCACCTGTTCTAGCACTACAGGTACTATTAGTGTCCACCAAACAATGAATAACTGCAGTCAAACATTGAATAACACATGGTTCTCCAAAGAGGTGGTTCCACCCCACTTCTCTGCTGTCTCTAAGGGCTCTCACTACCACTGCAACAGAAGGGCAAGAGGTTTTCCTGTCCTAACGTTAAAAAATGAGATAAATGCCACAGAAACCTCCAGCAGCAGACAAGATGTTCCTGGGTGAGTGGTACCCTTCATTTCAACCTAACCCCCCCCATATCTCAGTGGCAGCTTTGCCTGAGTGTGGACAACAGCACTGCCCTGGGGGGATTTTGGAGGGGAAGTTTTGGGTGATGGCAGCATAAGTATTTGATGTCCCTTTCCAAACGTGGTCAAAGCTCTCAGCCATGCTGGCTGCTGTCATGAGATCAGCAGCTCCCTACTTCCTCCTCGTGTCCTGCCACCATCCTTACCCAGACCAGCTGTAAATCACACGTAATTTACTTCCACAAGCCTTGTGCAAAATTCAGCTTGTCTATCATTGACTGTAGTTTTCTATCTTGATAGCAAGACTACAGTCAGTTACTCTTTTGAAGAGGTGTAAAAGGGACATTTGTCCTACGTCTGTTTCTTAGCTTTATGTCTTCCCTCTGCTAAAATGCCTTCCCACTTCTACAGTGCCTAACACCATATAGTTTGACCTAATGCCTCAAATTCACCTAGAGTGCCACTGCAGTCAGTGACTACCAAATGCACATGCTTACCTTGTTGTATTCCTGTCTTTCAGCACATTGGCTGAAGTCCCTGTTTTCCAGAAACAGATCTTTTGGGAGGAGAAATCTAAAGATCCACGCAGGCCACTAAACCCGTAAGCTAACAGCGGATCTCATTCACTGCCTAGTAACTCTTCCAACAGGGTGCTTGCTGAACTACACCTTGCTTTCAGGTCTTGGTCTTCTCCTAGTAACAAACTTCTGAGAAAACCTCCCACCACACACACACACCTTGAAAAATCACAGAAAGGGCAAAGTTGTTTCACACTGCCCTGCCTACCTTAACTCCCAACACAAATACAGGTTTAAAATACGCACCCTCGCCAGGTGTTCCATTAGGATGAGCAGTTAGCTAAATATATATATATGTGTGTGTGCATATACATATATATATTCTTTCTGTCTGTCCTGAATCCAACCTTTGGCATCCCCCATGTCACATGTATCTTCTTCCTAGCTGGTGCAGCAGCAGTAGCTCTGTTTGTGTAGGAAGTCAGAGCCATACACACCAATGAGTGCTCACATTGCCAGCTTGTCCCCAGGAAGAGACCACGCTTCCTTGGAGGAGGAAATGCAAGTCTGCCTGGGGAAGCCTGCTTTGCCTCTGACCAAGCTAGCTGCCTAAGGAAATGCCAGAGCTTGCTGCACTGGGGTCAAACGCAGAATTCTATGGCAGTTTGATAAGCTACAGTACACACTAATTTATTGGCTATCCGGAAAAAACGTAAAGGAAATTTTATTATGGATTACTCTGCTTTCCTGAAAACTTCTTATAATTAAAAACATCTGGAGGACATTTCAATATATCATAAACAAGAGGAAATCCAAAGCACGTGACTTCTGAGAAAATGATGCAAATACCTTTCTGTGCCAAAATTTACAGTAATTTGGTTTTCTTATTTTGCTACAGAAGGGAGGAAAAACAAATGGAGGACGAGTCAACAACGAGAAAACTACTATTATAAAGAAATACGCTATAGTAGGGACCAGTGTTTCATGAAAAATACTACGTAAAAGAAACCCCAAGATTGGGCTTCCCCTCCCCACTCCTTCCTCCACCCCCAATAATTAGTTTCTGGGGAATATATCCTTCTGGAGTGGATAAACAATGACATCAATCCTGACAACATTAGGAGGCTTTAAGTGAGAAAGAAGGAAAGGATGACTGCAGATAAAGGAAACAACTAGTTTACTCTACTGAGTACTAAGCTTCTTAATTAATATCACTAAATGACTACAGCCTTTACGACAGCTCTTTAAGAAATAAAACAAAACACCAATACAGTTGGTTTTTACTAAATGTTTTTACTAAACATCTTAGTCTGAGTAATCTGTTGTTTTACAAAATACACTAAGATTTATGGGCTCTAAAACCAAACACAGCCAAAAAGCTTTGCAAGATATTCCCAACACAGTTACTAAAAACCCCAACAATTAATTACGAAGTTCACAGTAAATTAAATAACTGTATGAAGAGAATAGTGAAAATGCTTAGAACCAAATCTAAAAGTCATGAGAAACTTAACGCTGGTGTTGGGTTCACTGGAAAGCCACTGAAAAACAGAGTTGAACGGTCTCAGAGTTCAAGGTGGTTGCATTTAGAATTTCAGCTGAGTGCATGGGCAACTATCATAAAGTTTATATGGGCCCCTTGCTGCAACTTTGCCCCAAATCACCATTTCAATCCAGAATATTCATTCGGTCCTACAGCTGGGTTTGTCCAGATCTGCTGCTTTTGACAATGAAGCTGCTGGCTACTGAAATCAGTGATTTTATTTTACCAGTGATTCTCTCTTGCATGAGACCACTGATATTTTATTGACTTTTTCATTTCTTATCAGTTTTAAGGGTAATAAGGGAGTTCCAAAAGCTTAATTTTGGAACTTTAAGTCACTTAACTTTTTCAGATTATTGTCACGGGGTACCTGAACTAATCTTCTATGTTACAACACATCTTGCATATTCTACCTTTCAATGATCTTGTTTCAGGCTCTTTAGGTACTCAGGTGTAACTTAATGCACTGGCAACACACGTTACATTTCAGAGGGTTTTGTCCCAGTACTAATGATTTATTCTAAAAAACACAGTAAAAATCTTTTTTAAAAGATGAGAATTAAAAAAAACCAACCCAAACATCAGTTCCCCCAGCCCAAATAAACGTCTAACTACGAAATTACAATGATATTCAGAGAGAACGCAGTGTTTGCAGGTGAATTGTATCATACAAAATTAAGGGAAGAGCTGATGAGCGATGTTCTCACAATTCCCAAGGCAGTTACTTTGTTGAAATAACTTCAAGTTATGAACTTTATAGTAATGAATGTCTTTTGCTAGCACTATGTGCAAAGAAGGCCCAGTTCTGGCTGAAGACTGATTAGGACTGTACTGTTGCAAAGGCATCACAACAAAGATAAAGACTTAGTTCTTTTCAAGACAGAAGGAAGCGTGAAGAAAACACTTTGGAGTGAGGAAAAACACCCACAATATTTTATGCTATTAAAACCCCCATTCTGTTGAATTAATTTCCCTTTAACAAATATTGTGGACCAAGTCTGATTTCTGGCAATATGCTTAGTAATTGCATTTGACAATCAGGCATTGATCCTTTTTCTGCCACTGAGTAACATCTAAACTAGACCTAATGAGCAATTCTGATCGTACAGGTGGCTTGAGAAGTAAAGCATTTATTACTAAGCAATGATGACTGTGGCTGGTCATTTAATGACCTGAACCTGCTCTCTGTTTTCTAATGACCTGATTCATCTTAGGGAACAAACCAACCTTTACCTCAACAAAAAATGGTTCATGTAAATGTCAGCAAATACTGAGTAGAGTGGGATATGGATTTTGTTGAACCAAGCAACGATTCTGACAAATGTTCAGAAACACTGTTTGGGCAATATCCGACCAGCTCCGTTTCACAGTATTTTTAGTGCAATAGAAAAGATGCATTTACATTTTCCTATGAGAAATCCGAGTTTCTAAGGATATTATATTTTCATGGCATTATCACAAATTGAATCCCTTTATCCAAAATAAATTAAACATTTGCTTCCTGGAGTACAATACTGGAATGAAAGAACAAGTCAAATGGCTTAATCAATAACATTTTAATTTTAGGACTTGTCAGCTTTCCCTTTCTGTTTCAGAATGAAGGGCTTTGTAAATGGGTGAAATGCCTCAAATTTGCAATCCACTTGGAAAATATCATTTCATTTGGGAAATCTCACCTCTTCAGAGAAGTGTAAAGAAGTTCCAAGGTGGAACTGCAACAGGTGAAACAATCTTCTGGCCTAACAGCACCTGTCAAGGACACACTTGCACTGGCATTTTGCATACACTGGCAGAGAAACCACCACTGGGGAAAGGAGAGCTGATGCTGCAGTACCAGCAAGGCCTGCCAGTTCCAAACCCCACCTCAAATTTCTCTGACAAGCCAAGAACGGCTACAATGGGCTTTTTTAATGAAATGATTGACTATTCGCAATGACAGCCACTGCCTTTGGGCAGCACTAACACCATTCTTCCCATAGAGAGTAATACCATTTGGCGGGCACTAACAAGAGGGAGCTGCAACTGTTTCTACTACTATGACTGATTTTGGAAGAGGCTGTCCCTGGCTGTAACCTCCCACTGACACACAGGTCACACTGAGGCAGCAGCTTTTTATCCATGCTGCTATTTGTAATGGGCATTTTATTCCGGGGTGAGGTTGTGCTACAAAAGAGAACCTCAGCATGTGCTTACCTGAGCTGGATCTCAGATGCCCAGACAATACAGCGAAACTGACTGAGGTTTTGATCAATGTAAGCAGAATAACTCACAAGGGCATGAATGGAGAGACTCTACACAAGGGCAGGAAAATAATATGGTTGTTTCGAACACTGAAATGACAGGATCTATAGGAAACACACTTAGAAACCAAGTGCTAAAAATAACAGTGCAATGCCATGCAGTAAGAAGAGGACAGTTACTCTTTTCCCTTAATCAGATAAGAGCAACACTGCTACCCAGGGAGGTGGGACTGGAATTGGATCTCCCCCCTCTTGTGTGGTTTAACTCTTCAGGAGTGCAGTCAGGCTATGGTACTTTAATACCTTGTCTTCTGTTTATTTCTTTCACCATGCTTTCGATACTCCCACTGTGCTGTGTCTCATCTGCCCTCACCATACTGCCTCCTCATTTAATCACGCATCAGAAGTCTCCTTCTACCCTCCCATCTCACTATACTGTGTCTAATTTTCTCATTCACAGAGGAGGCTGTCCTCTCCTCCCCGCTTTAATTATGACTCTACAATAAAAATAAGAAAAGCTTATTTTCCTCAGATAAAAGTTCTTAATGCTCTGGCCCTGCAGAAATACACCCACTTTTAGTGGAAGTCATTTGAAACATTTTCTTTCTACCAAAAATATGGATTTAAGTAAATGAGAGCTGGGAATGTACCTTCTTTTTGTGGCTGGCTGGCCCCCTTGGACCTCTGCCTTAGGTGTGTAACTGAGAGACAGCCACTCATGCATGAAGAATAGAGGCTTAATTAATTGGATTGGAATTGTAAAATGGTGTGGTTGATGTGGGTTAGGCACATTCCACACTTTTCCCCCATAAAGAATGTGACATTTTTGTGGAAGTGTTGAAGACTGGGTCCAGGAGCCATCAGATGGATGAGACTTCATTAAATAGGTACAGCAGGGAACCCCTAGTCCTGTATCTCACACAGATTTTTCCCCACGCATTCATTTAATTAACTCTCAATCTGTATCTATGGTTCCAGAACAATTCTATTTAATTTTTATGCTACATTTTACATGTAATTTATAGTGCATAATAAATAGTTCGTGCGAGGTAGAGCCACGAATGGTTTCAAACGGGTTTTCCATGTCCAAATGAAGCTGCCACAGAAATAATTTCTCATTTATGCCAAACTTAAGATTCCCTTTTTTGCTTTTCAGACTCGAAAAATGTTGTTAAAAAATCCCAAATTATCCAGGAAAGTTGATCAGGTTTCAATAAAATAGTGACTTCATTGTTAGCAACTGCTTATTTCAACCTTTTCATGAAATGGCTCCATTTGGCATTAGAAGCGTTACATACAAAATAAAAATATATGGCTCCAAAATTCTGTTTAATGATATTTATTATAAAAATAAATTAAAAGGCATTTTGGGCCCGCTCTCATTTCCTCATAAACTGCACTTTGCCTCTTTGTAAAATATACTGGTGCTGCGGTGGGGAATTCAGACTCAGAAATGCCTCTTGCTCTTGGCCACATTTTAGCATCATAAGGCATAGGTTCTTACAGGTAACTTCTATTAATAACAAGATATCACACTGTTATGGTCAGCAAGGATTTTAGAAAACAGTGGTATATGATTTCTCTTAAATAAATGTGCCCTGTAAGCTCAGTCATTGTTTTCTCTTGGGTTTTCAAGACCTGTATCTTCTAAAGTTTCCTAAAGCACCCCTACTGCATGAGGCAGCTCTGGCGTTTGTTCCATCTTGCTGCATTTCAAGACCGGAATCCATGTGGTTGCTCCTGGAGTGTGCGATTCACAGTCAGTGAGAGTTTTTAATGACCTTTCATTCCAGATCAAAGCGCAAACAGCATGCTTATTGCACCTATCCCCTCATGGACAGCTGCCCTGGCAATATTACCCTTCTTTTCCCTGTCATCAAAGCTGGTTTGGTGTGGAGATCTTTAGCATTGATATCCTTTTTCTTTGAAGCTACTGAGTTTTATGAAGCTGTTCCCATGTTCACAACAGCCTGAATTAGAAAATAAAAGGATGTATGATTAGCCATGAATGTTTCACAGCAGAGGAACTTGTGGTAGCACTCATCAAGGTCTCCTTCATTTTCTCAGTCAGTGACCCAGTTTATACCCCAGTGGAACCAGAATTCCATCATTCCTTATAAAGGTGAGGGTCAGGTTTTTACTCCTGCGCCACATCTATAGATGTCATCTTAGTTACTCAAACATGGATATGAATACTCAAGTACTCCCTGAAGTTGACTACTGCTAGCTGTTTTGAAGCCTTGAATGTTAGAACATTCTTAGCCTTAATAAAGTTGTGATAATGATGCTATGCAATGACTTTTATGGTCTAAAATAAGGAATTGCTTGAACTAAGTAAAACGTAATAGAAAGTCATTTCCCTCTTCTCCCAGTTATTTGGGACCAAGTATTTTACCACCATCCTGCAAGGGTCTGAAGGCCCAAAAGCTGCAGGTGCTGAGCAACTTTGGCTATTGTTACAGCTAACCATCCCACATATATGTAACCCCACCTCATATAAATCATGTTTACATCTGGGTTCTACAAGTTTGAGCTGGAAATGTGTCTCGTGAGACTTTCAGCTGCTGGTTGAGCTGGAAGAATACTGCAGTACCTCATCTTTCTTGTGGTAGGCTGGCATTTTCATCTTCAGGCCTGGGCAGAGCCAGGATGAGATTAAGGGAATGGAACATCTCCCTTATGAGGAGAGGCTGAAAGAGCTGGGTCTCTTTAGCTTGGAGAAGAGGAGAC
>JAVHNF010060623.1:96668-107479 GCA_034783455.1 Micropsitta finschii | reverse complement strand
CCCCTTTGGAGTAGGCTCTTCCTGCACGTTGGTACTCTAGCCTCTGGGTTGTTAATGTCCTGGAATGCCTTGGGAAAGGTGTTGCATTCCAGAAGACCAAGATAGGATGTAATGCTATGAAAGCAGTGCTAATAATATGAAAAGATGCCACTTCTTTTATAGAGGAATTCCAGAAAGAAGAGCAGCTCTAGGAAGGCCTGGGAATCATGGAATCATGCTTCCTTAACCATCCTGCTATTCTATTTTATATTACATGGTTGTTCCCGCTCTGTTTGCTGTGTTTTGTACTGGGATGCCTTTTTCTCCTTACCATTTTCTATCTTCTCCCCTTGCTAAAGGCAGATGAGGGATTGCAGAACTGGCAGTTTCATGCAAAGCATAAGGAAGGGCGGCATCCCTCTCTTGTCAGCTTTTTCTGTGTCATCTATGATTTTCCAAGTCTGTATCCTTATATGTTTTCCTTTTTGTTAACACCTCTAAAATTAATGCAACAATTCAGTATCTGTGTACCTAAACATGTATACGTGTGTGTGTGTGTGTGTGTGTATGCGTGCATTTATCTATGTATAAACATAAGTACACATAATCTGCACAGTCTTTGACTGTAGTTTTCCTACACATCTCTTGCTGATCAGGCGCTCTTTCCATTCTATGATTCTGTGGTATGGAAGTGGATCTCTGTCTGTGTCAAGGGGGATGTATACACGGGTTGACCACTGTAATTTGGAGTGCTGCCTACCCATGGTGTGTAGGCTGTGTTTATAATTAAACACTATGGTAAACTCTTCAGGGAAGTGAAAGGGTATACAGGAGATGGGTTGTTAAGAGTCTGAACTTTGCAAGGTTGAAGAACTCTATCCACATTAAGCATTTACTTGCCTAGCTCCAGGATGTCTGCTTTTAAAACCTTCAGAAAGCACTGTTTTCATACAAATAATGCCTTTATCCTTTGTGCTCGCACTTAGAATATAGAGATACTCCAACCACTGTTAATTAAAAACTATGATATGGGTGGAGCAAAGAGTATCAGCAGCCCTGCAGGTGCCTTGCTTGTGGTTCCTTATGTGTGTATCTCCAGGAGCTTCACCAGGAAGAGGAAATACCAGTGTTCTTACCCCATTTGCAGGTAGAAAGTGCTGGAGAAGGGAATCTGCTCCTCCTCAGCATGGGCTGTGCTCTGTGCGCATGCAGCAGGAGTTTGTTTTCTGTGTGCGTTGCATCTCTTCATGGCAATAGCTGCTGAGAGGCATTATCCTGTACGTTATGTACAGTGTGTATATGTTCTATACGCCTACTGTTGGAGACAGAAAACTCGCTGCTTCATCACTTGGAAAAACACACACCTGACTGTGAGCTCTGCAAACACTTAGGTTTGCAATAATAATGTTTGGAGCATAACAATTAAGCAACCCCAGTTATTTTATGTAGTGCCTCAGCTGATTTATTCAGTGCCCTTTCTCACGAGCCTGTTCTTTTTGAAAGGAAGGGATTTCCAGCAGGATCAGATCTTCTTTCTGCCTCTTTTATTGCTTGTTGCTTTAGAGATGATTTAATAGCTGTAAAACTGGGCCTTCGTACTTGCCAATTCTGTATTATATTGCTACTTAACAAGCTGTAGTAAATGCATGGGAAAATCAAATCAGGAAGCTGAGGGCTAGGCAATAGCAAGGCAAACCTTTCCTTTCCTTTTCTTCACTGCTGTTGCCACTGATGGGAAGTGTATGGAATCAGGTTACTTTTGAATTACCTTCAAGCTGGGAGAAAAAGAAAACAACAACTTGGGATAATGGGTAATTTGGAAGTAACTACACAGAAATGCCACTAAAAACAGTGGCTCCTAACTTGTAGCTCAGTCCCTGCCTTCTCAGCTGAACCACTTGCTTTACCTGTGCATGTAACAGGGCATTATTTGTATGGAGCTTGCCATAGTGTGGAGGTTTAAAGGTAGTTTGGATGAAGTTAGTGCTGTGGAAGGGGACTCTCCTTCCTCTGATCTCAGCCAGTCTTCCCTGGAGGTGGCAAATCTGGGTTCTGGGCAGCAGATCTGACTTGTGATAGCCACATGGACTGGTGGGCAGCCACTGATGCAAGTTTTGGCTGGTTTCACAAGCCAAAAAAGTGGCTTTAGCAAGGAAGAGCCATGGCATGTGGCCGAAGTAGTGGTTTCCAAGGAGGGGAGCCCTCCCAAATCACAGCATGTGCCTGAGAGTGGAAATCAGGTGCCTCTGAGGGCCAGTAAACCAGCATGGAGCTTCATCATGATGGGTCTGAAGGCAATGTCAATGCTCTCAGGGCTTCCTCAGTGTATGATCAGGGCTGTAGAACCCCTGCTTCTTTGGGCAGGGAGGTCTGAGCTGCTAAATACAGTCTTGTCCTCTACCATGATGCTTGTTGTGACCCCCATTTGCAGGGGGTCGGGTGCTTGGGGCTTGCAGGTATGTCCCCTCCAGGAAAGGACTATGTAGAAAGATCAAGTCCCCTGTGGCAGGTAGGATGCAGAGGATGGAGGTGCATGGGAGAAGAGGGACACTGCAGCGTCATGCTCTGAGCAGAAACGCGAGTGGCACTGTTGGGATGTAGTAACTTACTTGCAAGGAAAGTTTCTTTCTAATGTCCGTTCTTTAATGCTTGGCTTATGCCCTTGAAGCGAGATGTCTCACATCCCTAACACAGCCACGGTAATTTCGGTCTAGAAGTACCCTATTTGATTAAGAACCGGCCATGAAGGCAAATATCAAATCTCCAGGTGGAAACTTGGCCTGGCAGGAGAGGATGAGAAGCTGCTATTAAGCAAGGCCGGGTTGGGGCGTCCCTTCCACCAAGGGCCGCAGTGTGGCACGGCCCATTTGTCACAGCAGGAGTATAAATTTGTTTTCTATTACTGACAGGTATTTGTCCTTTCCTTTATTGCAGCAATAATTTCTTCCAAATACCTTTAAAAGAAGAAAGGAAGTGGCAAGAGCATGAAAGCTTGATCTTAATTTTGTCCTAACCTTTACAAAAGCAATTAAATTACTCCAGCAAGAGACACCTCCAGCCTTGCTCTACCCAGATGGAGCAGCAAGGTGCTTGTGAAAGGGATGAGCTCTCCACCTTGTCATAGTCCTTAGAGCATGCAAATGTTGGGGGGCATTTCAGGAATGAAAAGAGGTGATGCGGCGTGATGGAGAAGCATGGAAACGTTGAAATGGCTGTGTTGAACTGGAGGGGGCTCTCTCTGTGGTTTGTTGGGTTTTTTTTTTCCCCACTCATAAAGTTTTATGCTTCCCTATAAAACCCTGGGACACTTTGGTGTGCTGGTGCGGCAGCAAATTGTCACGGCAAGTGGAGGAAGGAGGGAAGGTGTTTTACATCAGAGGCAGATAATTGCTTTTCTTGACGGTTTATGGCAAAGCTGTGTGCCTGGCAGAGTGCTGGTGCCCAGGACAGAGCTGCGGGCAGGAGGATGGCATTCAGCATGTTTGTCCTGGTGGCTTCATGGAGCAACCTGTGCCCGGGAAGCTCTGCCCCTGGAGCAGCGGGGCATAGAATCATAGCATGGTTTGGAAAGGACCTTAAAGCTCATCCAGTTCCACCCCCTGCCACAGGCAGGGACACCTTCCACTGGAGCAGGGTGCTCCAAGCCCCTTTGTCCAACCTGGCCTTGAACACTTGAAATACGGAGCTCAGCATCTGTCCCAGGAGGACTGGTTTCTTCCTGCCACCCTGGACTGATGTGTCCTGGTTGCATTTGTGGTCTTGGCACTGTTTCCACCCTGGAAGAAGCCATACGGCGTTTCTGTCCCCTTGTTAAATGGTTACAGGATGATTTTGCTGTAGTAAAGTGGGGTGATGCAGTGGTGCTGGAGGTGCTGATGCAGCTGGCTTTGCAAGGAAGAGGGAAAAAAAAGGATTTTGTTGGTTCTTTTATTTTCTTCTGTTTTTTTAAAGTGAAAACCATAGAAATCTCAAGGGAAGATGTGAATTTGTTCATCAGCCTTTTTAGTTCCTCTCTGCAGTGTCTTTTTTAACCCCCTCCACAAAAGCAGCCTGTAAGGATGCTGACCGAGGCTGCTTTAATAGCAGGAGGTGACAGAGGCATGAGGCAGAAATGCATACTGTTGTTTTTAATGGGTGAAATGGATAAAAGTAGGAGCTCTGCTTGCAAACACCTGGGAAAGAGCATCTTTGGCACAACACGCTGCACCTGGGAACAGGGCAGAGGCAGCAGTGCTGGGGATGGCTCTGGGGGATGCTGTGGCAGCTCCAGCTCAGGCACTGGTTTCTTTGCTCCCCTGCAGGATGCTCAGTGGTGTTTTGACTCCTTTGCTTTTTGGTTTAACTGGTTTAAGTGTTTTATCAATTAAAAAGTCAAGCTCTTTGCATGATGCTCTACTCATTAAGAACAGGTCACCGGGAAGTTTAGCAGCAGCAAGAAAAGGGAATCCCTGTTTCAGCTCCCCTGTTTCTGTTTGTCAGCATTCATCTTCACCTGCTTGCCTTCAAAGTAAAGCTGTTATAGCTGGTTTTATGACACATGCTATATGGGCATGCAGATATGTGCTGCTGCACTGCAGGAGGGGTGAAAATGCACCTATGCTTACATGGCTTCAGGGCAGGATTCACCAGTATCAAGACCACAGCAGTATCGTCTGTAGATGGATAAGATTTTGAAGCTCTGAAGCCTTGTGTTCACGCAGTAAAAAGCTGCTCATGGTTGGCACATAGGTCGGAACCGTAGACTGTGGTTACAGGTTGTAAAACATCCCTAGTGCTGATGTGTGACTATTTCTCTTGCTTCACTTTTTAACTGGGGAAGCAAGTAACCAAAGAAGTGATTCAAGCGAAGGTGAATAACAAGGGGAGTGGGCAGAGAAGAAGAGATTTACCAATGGGTTTCTGAAGAAACCTGGTGAGTTTTGTGCTGTGGTTCTTGAGTTGTACTGAAACAGATAAAGGTAGGATTCAGGAGCATGGACAAAGTAGGGTTCAGACATTGTTCCCTGTCTTGTAATGGGCCGTTTGTTTGCATCAGCCACATATTGAGGTGCATGGATGTACCTATGCAGGTCTCTCCGAGACAAAGGCTTTTCAGTGGAGCACGTGCAGGGGACAGGGCTCCTTTTCCATCTCCCCATCTCACCCTGGGAAAGCCATATCCCCATAGCTTTCCTGGGATGAAGAGCTGGAGGAGGTTGGGCTCTGCTGCAGTGCTTTTGCCGAAGATGGGAATTGTCCCTGAACTTGGGAAGACACCAGGGAAAGTTGGCTTGTCCGTCTGCAGTGAATGGCCAAATTGATCTCTAACAGGAGGAGGCACAGCTCATCGCTGGTATCAATCACTTCTTTATGGTGGTGACAGCTTTAAGCCTGGGCTCCCGAGTTCATTTAAACACCACTCAAATCGATGACATGTTTTGAAATACAGCGAGGAACGCATTCATAGAAGAGAAGTCCATAGAGGGCTATGGGATGGAGAGAAACAACCGGTGGCACAGGGGGCCCCTCGCCACGAGCTGCTGGGGACCATTAAGGATTCTGAGGAATGCAGAGGGATGAATGATGGTGCCTGCTCCAAATGCATGCCTGGTTCGGAGCAGGATTGGAACCTTCATTTGCTTCAGAGGCAGCACAACAGGGCTAAGGCAGCTGAGGTTTTCCACATGCCCTCGCTCTGTTTCTGGAGCTGCGTGTTCCTGAGACCGACCCTTACACCCCTGAGGTTTCCTCATGGAAAACCCTCTTTCAGCAGTTTCTTTATCCCCTATCAAGGGAGTGTTTACAGCAACTAAAGCTCTTAAGGGCCTTGTCTGGGAGACTGATGGTGATAATTAAAGCAGTGCTTTCCAGCCCTCTGCTCTTGGTGGAATTGCTGGGAAGCGGGGACTGGGTTGTGCTAGCCAACAGGAAGCCTGGAAATCCACGTTCAGCGATTCGGTGTGTGTTATTTCTTTGGCTTGTTAGCACGTCCTCGCTGCTGGGTGCAGGTACCTCGCTTGCAAAATCCTCCAGGTAGGGGAGAAAATTGCCTGGCAGTTGTAGGTCCTATTTCTTTTCCCCTTCCGTGCTGAAATCAAAGTGCATCATCATGTGATGTAATTGAATCAACATAAACCCCCATGTGCTGATTTATGAAATGAGGGCAAAGGGAAGTGTCTTTTCCTTTTGCCATCTCTTCAGTCTCCTTCTCTCTTCCCAGCTAATTCCAAGTCTGGTTCTCCCTTACGGTCCTGCATTGCCTGTTTCTGCAGGAGAGCAAGGATCGCCTGAGCACTGTGTGGCTGCTGCCCCAGCGTTGCCCCATCTGCACCTGTGTTGCGGTCCATGGGGATGTCTCATTGATCCCTTCACCTGCCCATAGCATGGGCCGATTACTGCTCAAAGCCATGCAGTACCAGCAGTGCTTGGTGCAGGCAGTGTACTTCTGCCTTGGCTGTTCTGGGCAGGAGACCAGAGGTGCTGTTCCTGGCCCTGTCTGAGGCTGGTCCTAGGCCTAAGCTTCATTTTTTAACCTGGGAAGCATGGAATAATTATTAAAGAAACTGAACTATGGCCATCGGGGTCTGACCTCTGGATAGAAATAAGACGGTTCCGAAAGCAATAATGGAATGGGAGCATCCAAGAAGTCATCCTGTGTGAAGCCACAGAGGGCATCAGGTGGAATCAGCCTCCAGCGCCTGTATCCATTACCCAAATCAGCACTTAGCAGAAGAGGGGCTCTTCTCCTTGCTATGCTTAGGGGCTTCTTGCTCCGATGAGGAGGGGATAAGCAAGCAGTCATCTGTCTGAACCCAATATGTTCTGTCGTGTGGGTTATCACTGCTGGACATGGCCTCCCTGGCAGTGGGTTCTCTCCAGGATCTCAGGGATGATATTCCAATATCTCCAAGAGGTTTAATGCTGGCATAAGAAATGTGATCAATATTCAGTTGACTTAAAACATCAGTATTCGGTTGTAGTGTTTGATTACATTTAGCAGCTCTCTGTTAGCATCATTGTCCACGGCATCCTCTTGCTACAGCACTGAAATCTTAGGCTGTCGTTGACATCCAAATCCTATTTTTGCAGAGACACCCCCATAAGCAATGAAAAGAAATGTACGGGTATGTTTATTCCGAGGTTTCTTTAGTGAGGAGGTGTTTAATAAGCACCTACCAATGGAAACAAATTAAGTTCCTTGAGTCGCAGCTGGAGTTGCAACTTTTTCTCCCTTGATTATCAAGGAATATATTCAGCATGGAAGAATTCACAGCTTACAAAGACATCCGGTTGCTAAATAATATAATTAAAGTAAACACAGCATAACAGGGACCAACTCCCAGCTTCCTAATGAGCAGGAAGTTGGTTTGGGGTGAGGGAAATGCATTAGCTGGTGGAGGAAAAGAAGAAGGGAAAGAGCAGGGGAAAGCTAGGGAGGGAAACCGGAGAGCAGGGTGCAAGAGGCAGATGAGAGATGCCTCAGCACCAGAGCCTGGTGTTACGTGATAATGGTAAATGCTCCATCACTGGCAGTGTTCAAGGCCAGGTTGGACAGAGTGGCATGGTCTGGTGCGAGGTGTCCCTGCCCATGGCAGGGGGTTGGAACTGGATGAGCTTTGAGGTCCCTTCTGACCCAAACCATTCTGTGATTCTATGATCCTATGACTGGAGGATATAAACAGGAAGGTGGAACACTCTGGCTGTCCTTTGTGCACTGCATACCGTTTCGTTGGTCTTACTTTGGAAACATCTTTGAAGCGAAAGGAGCGGGACAGAACAGATCCATAGTGTTCAGGCACGTATACTGAGACACATTGCTCAGGCAGGGTATTTTAACAAAGATGGGAGGTTAAAAGATAACTTGCTGAACCCTCTTGTTGAGGAAAACAGCAAGTGCCAGAAGCTGTCTCTGTATATTGAGAAAAAACACGTAACAAAACCTAGAGCTGGCAAGGACTCCTCTGGTTCAGGTTGGCACATTTAACCATGAGGACTGGGAAAAAGGTTGATTCTCAGCCTCTGGTGGGCTGAAAATCAAACCCCAGGAAGATAGGCTCTAGCCCTGCACTGGTATGGGTATAAAGAGTGGCAGCTACAAGGTTCAAGTCACTTGTCTCAGTGCACAGGTCAGTAGGCAAAATAAATAGACCAAATAGTAGGCAAAATAAAAAGACAGGATAGACTGCGTACTACAGTGGCAGCCTGTAGTAGCCGTTGTGGTTTCCTGGGCAGCTCTGCAGGTATGTTTTTTGTGCAGCAGTTCAAGAAAGAAATAGTTATTTTCATCAGCAGGGTCTTTTCTGTGTTTGAAAGTGCTTGGGCTGATGGGAGCTGTGTACTCTTGAGGAGCATCTCACTGGGAGTGTCAGCTATGTCTGCTTTTGTTTTCCAAGCAAAAGACACAGACTGTCGTTGTTTTTCTGTATTCTGCTACGGTGTCTTTTAGGTAATCATGGAAAAGCAAAGGGTCAGAGCTGCTGTCACGTCTGATTGACGGCAAAAGTTGAAATCACTCTTCTCTAACTTCTGTGTATTTGCCTCTGAAAAAAAGATCACCTCTCAATGGCAGCGCATCAGGATATGAAACACTGGAGTTATTCCGTTAGAAACAGCTTGCTGTTGCTTCCGCCTGGTTAGCCTTCCTCCAGTCGGCTCATGTCTCCTAGAAAAGGTCTTCCACTGAAAGGAGGAGATGCCTCGCAGGCTTGCCAGATTAATTGGCTGCGTTCCCCAGAGACTGAGACTCAGAAGAAGCTTTCAAAGTTGAAATGACAGCGGTGCAAGAAATGGTCTCACTCAACTTCCCTGCGTGTGTGTCCCCTTCTGACAGAGCTCACCATAGGATGTGCTTGGGAAGAGCTCTTGCTGAGGAGCGTTCAAGCCTTCTCTCCAGCAGCACGTTGGGAAGGGAAGGCATGCAGAAGGGGATAGCACGTGACAAGGTACTTCCATAGGGATGCAGATGCACCTGAGAGGAGTGATCCCCAGCAGGGGCAGGACGATGTGTCTGAGGAGAGAGGCAGGCAGCTTTCAGCAGGGTGCATGCAGAAAGACCTTTAAGTGGTTGCCCTCTGACAGGGTGTCAGAGACAGTGTCTCCTTGCTAACTGCAATGCCTCTAGTATACGTGCATGCTGTGCATGACTCGAACTTTAGAAAGCATTTCAAGGGCACTGAATTCAAATATACAGTTCCTATTGCTTTTTTATTACTTGCTTTAATTATTTGCTTAAATATGTTAATTAGATTAAGCCTATTCAGATCAAGACTGTGCTTCTTCTGAAATCTTAGTTCCAGTGATTCACATTAGCTACTGTCTACAGAAGGAAGAAGGAAAGAGGAGGAGGAGGAAGAAGGAGAAAGGAGGAGGAGAAGGAGAACACGGCTCACACTAGACCATGTCGACCATGGCCCTGTCCAACCTGGCCTGTGAACACTGCCAGGGATAGGGAATTCTTCTTGATATCTTCTTCTTGATAATACACAGTATCTACATATTACACTTACATAGGAAAACTGGCTTTAAATTAAGCCTCATAATTTATAACTCCTCAGTGTTTGTAAGTTTTATTCAGAGATGTTGAGGACAGACACCCCATCTCTCCATCCTCCCCCAGCTGACTGAGTTACATCTCACTGATTTCCATCTTCTCTCCCGAAGGCTGGCAAAACCAAAATGACTGAAATGCACATGACCCTCCCCCAGGGGAGTAAGTGCCAAAATAACTCATCAGAGAAGCTCCCCCCACACTGAAGTGCCACCTAATGCCAACCGCGACACCACAATTAATTGCAGCACTTGGCTGCTACATTTCATCTGCAAGCCTTAATTAACCTTTTGGGAATTAGCATTCTCTTGACTTAGAATACCTGCCTTGCATTTCTGCAGCGTTATAAGAACCCGGTCGTGAATGCAGAATGACTTGTTTCACTCCAGAAGGGGTGATGCCCAAAGGCGATACCTTTAAAGAACAGTCTCCACGCAGGTTGATCCTGGGTTGGAAGAGTCTGGAAGGAAACGACCCATACCTCTAATGGCACCTGGCTCATGCAGCACAGGGCTGGAATTGCTCATTCATCCTCCCCTGAGGCTCAGGCGCATGTTCCTTGCTCCTCTTAAAGTCTCCTGAGCACTCTTCATGCTTGTACACCACTGTGTGTTTACAGCCATTTCCAAACACATTCTTCCATTTAGCAGCTTCTCTGCCTGCATTTACCAATGACATTTCTGCTCTGCCTATGATAAATTGGTGGTTGCAAGAAACGATGCTCATTACAGGTAAGTGCATCTCACTGCCATCCCTGGCATGGACTTCTCCCATCCATGTGCTCTGTCTCATGGTGTAGTGAACTGTTGGAAAGTTGGTAAGTACAAGGAAGTGTCTGTCCAGGAATGAGACATAAGTGTCCCTAAGCAATGTGTGCCCTGGGGCTCACAGCTATTCGAGAGCTAGCCTAGCCTTGAAAGAGTTTTGTTCCAGTTTCTCAAATTAGGCTGGCAGGAATACTTCCACCAAAGAAGGTGTTTCCAGTCTCTCTGCAGAGGGCCACACAGCCACCTTCCCCAATGCCTCACCTTTCCTACCTACATCTAGCCTGTGGCTTTCCCCCTTGTTGCTTAGCTGAGGAACGCCTGCAATGGGCATGAGATGAGGTTACTGCAGACACCCAAAGGAACAACAGTCACTGGGGCTGCAGCGTGTCAAACTGGTGCTTGGGCTGGCCAGGAGTGCTGCAGCACTGGGGTGCAGGGAAGGCAGGTACCGTTGCTGTGGCTATGGCTGGGGGCTGGCAGGGGATAGCACACATGGTACAGCAAGGGGAGCTGGCCTGGCCTCACCAGAAGATTGTTTC
>JAVHNF010060623.1:70277-80547 GCA_034783455.1 Micropsitta finschii | reverse complement strand
TGACTGCAATTATGTTGTCAAGTGATAGATGAGTGTTTTGATTTCCTCTTCTTGCTGTTTTTTTACCTTCTACTTACACTGTAAACTTGCTACTGTTTATTCATGTACTATTACAGGGCCATTGAGAGGGGTTATTAATGGAGAGTATTTAGTTTTCAAAGCAGTCATGCCACAAAGGCGTGTAAACAGATAAAGCTTAACCCTATGTCCTCCTGCAAAGCAGCATATCAGTGATGTTAAAAACACCCCACTAGTCCAAACAACAGAACAGCCTAAGGAGGGGGTAACATGCTCAGTGCCTTGCCCATAAATGCCCGCAGAAAACAGACTAAATATAAAGGAACTTCTTCATATCCAGCATTTTGAGGCACTCATTTGAATTGTGTTAATTCAATTGAATCCAGTAAAGAGGATACCCTAACAATGCAGATATTCACCAGTTCACATATCCATACCACAGTCTGTAATGATCTCTCGCAATCTACCACAAGCCTACAGCTATACACAGCTTTTTTAACATGGCATGTGGTTTCTTCAAACTGCTACAAACCAAATCAGAACACCTTGAGTGCCTGAGGGACACCAAGGAAATCACCTTTTAAACTGGATAGTATTAGCAAGGTCTTTAGAAATGTGATGTCTTGTGATGAAGCCGCAAAGATGAGCAGAGAGCAGTAGTTTTGCATTGCAAATTCCTGAACCACTGCAAGCATTAAGCGTGTGCTCAGATGGCACTGACAGGTATGCAGGCACTTGCTTCTGTACATGAGAGGATTTACAGCAATCAAAAGGTCACACTTATAAATAGCAGATCATGTAAGATGAAAAATAAAAGGAGTGCATTGATTCCAGCTATTATTCTTTTCCAATTCTCCCCATCCCATGGGGCAGGGTGGGAAGTGAGTGACTACACGGTACTTAGTTGTCAGCTGGGATTAACCATTATTAATCAGTGGGATAGAAGAAAACAAGCATTATCATAAAGACAAACAAGAATGCAAAAACGGAGACAAGTGTAGACATGGAGATCTCTCTCTAGAGAGCATGCAAGAGATCTTCTGTGAAGGTCAGAACAAGCAGTGGCCACTGCAGTCTTCATGCTGCTTTGTTACTGACCATTTCCCATCCAAACACCCCCTCACCGCACACACTGCCAGATCCCTCTGAGGAGACAGACAGCAGTTGACATCATCCTTCCTACAGAAAATCTTCTACGTTAAACTCAACAGAACACTAAACCAAAGGATGTGAAAGAGCTCTGGTGAAAAGAAGGAAACAAACCAAGCTCACGCTGCTACAGAGCAACATATTTCATATGTTTTATTTTGGACTGTTCTTCATAATTTTGTTTGATTTCCTCCCCCTCCCCAGATGCCAAGGCAGATTTGGAAGTGTTTTCTGAGTTGATCAGAGTTGGCAAGAATACTTTCCACAAAAGAGAAAACAAAAGAGAAACTGAGTTTGTAGCATTCAGAAAACTCAATGGAATCATCTTCAGAACAGCCTTTTTCAGTAAAGTGAAAGTTTCCACAGCCTGCGACAGGGGACAAAAGATCACTGAAGACCACTTTTTGGTGTGCTTTATAACCGACCCCTCAGACTCTCCTGCTGCTTTAAGTACAGGTTCAAAATTGACAGTGGTGAATCTTATTACCTGACCAAAATGGCAAGAAGGTGTTCAAGTCAGTTAGCCAAATTGCAACTCAGAGGTTTACTTTTATACAGCACTGCAAAGTTTATGATAGTAACAGAATTGTGTTTTCAAATACATAAAGAACGTTACGCATATGTGACAGATGGATCCTTGAACTGGAAAACCTCCTCATCATACAGGTCTTCTGGTAGTTGTTCATCTCCATCAGCAAAGAATGTGGGGAACGGAGGGTTTTTATTGTGGTCTTTGCAAGTAGGCAATTTGCTGTCTCTGACCTAAAAAGCAGGAGGGGAAGGGTAAGGTTCACAGAAGACCTTCAAGAAGTGATACACTGGAAAGCAAAGAAATCATCTGCATGCATCAGAAAAAAACATCCAACAGCATTCACATTACACTTGTTTAGATGAAGATTTCCAGGTATTATCATCAGTTATTTTAGCACCAACCCCAGCTATTGAATTTAACATTACCTGTCATGGAGAAGTATCCAAAACCCCAGCAAAAATACCCCACAAAAAACCCAAGGAGAATTTATCAGCGTGATAAATTTATCACTACTGTGACAGAATCAAAGCCTACCCCCATGAATTCATTGCTCAGTATTTTAAAGTATTATTAATACAAATGTGTGTAAGGATGGCTCATTTAAGCTGTGTTTCTGTGCCCCAGTTCTTTCCTACATGACATACCAAGTGACATTATACAGTGTAATAGCCTCTTCTACAACCAAAACATGCTTTTGGTATTTACAATACAAACTATGGCAACGCATTTGGCAGAGATACGTGCATGCGCTGTATTCAGTCCCTCTGGCTACTGCAGAGTTGAGCATCTAAACTTCTTCACCCAGGAATCAGTACCCAACTTTGTCGACCACGAGGCTTTCACAAAGTTAATTTCCAAGAACTGTAGAGCCACAGAGAAATCCCTTTCCCTTCCTGACCTCTTTATGTGGGGAGAGATTTAAAATCTAGCCCCTGAAACTCCAATCTCTGAAGAAAATGAGGAGCTGGAATTATCAACCAAAAGCAGTTTGCCTGTGGCAGAAGATAAAAAGCCGGTATCTCTGCAGAAAAAGAGCTACCGATTCTCAGGTGATGGGATTTTCTTTAATATTAAATCCTTCATTTCTCTATTATTGTTACACGCGATCTTCCTCCTGAGCTGTAATAATCCCTTTCAGCCCCCATATTCAACTGGATTAAAAAAGAAAGTACAAATAGACTAGACCAAATTTTACTACAGAGAAGATAAGCTCTCCCTCTTATTTTAGTGGTGGGTTTCTAAGGAACAGAAAGCTTGTTCTTACTCAGCTGCAACACAAACTTCACATAGGACAATTGTGATTTACACTAGAAATTAAACAAAGCAAGTTTGTGCTCGCTGAATGTTCTGACAGCACGACATTTACCAAATTCATATCTGCTATTACTTGAGCCTTTCCCAAAGTCCATGAGGATTCCCTACAGATGAAGCGCGCAATAGATCTGACTTAAACTCTAGCTTCTGGAAAACTTGTTTTGCTTGTTACGTTTTTCTCTCCTGAAGAATTCCAGTTTTCTAAGCGCAGGCTTAATAAACCAAAGAAAACCTTTTGCTAGGAAAGAGAGGGTAAAAGGCTCAATGTGCTGTACTGGTTAAGAGGGCTACTTAGTTTTTCAACCATCACTCCTTCTATGTTTCCCTGTTCTTTTCTTTTGGGTGCTGAGGCGCTGGCACAGGTTGCCCAGGAAGTGGTGAATGCCCCATCCCAATACCCCAGTGTTCAAGGCCAGGTTGGACAGAGCCTTGGGTGACATGGTCTAGTGAGGTGTCCCTGCCCATGGCAGGGGGGTAGAACTGGATGATCTTAAGATCTTTTCCAACCCAAACCATTCTAGGACTCCTTCTTTAGCAGACACCTCCATTGGAACAGCATTCTCTACAGACTTGCAAACTGCCCTGCAGAACTACTGAAGGACCTGTACAGCAACTTATACTATCTATCAACATGGAGTAAATGACACTGAGGTCCAAGTCCAAAGACTTCTACTGCAACAGCCCTAGCAGCAGCAAGTTCAGAGGAAAGCCTGTCAGCCGTCTCCAACAGTGCCAGCTCAGCTGCTGAGGCTGAGAAGTCATCCTTCCCTTTCCATACACTGCTGCTGTTTCTTCTACTGCCTGAAAACATGTTTTAACAACTTCACCAGTTACGTATTATTCCTCTTGCTCCTTTCTTTTTTATTCCCTAATCCTATTACACATGATACCCCTTCTTTGCTAACAATAAAAACCCTCATGGTCTCTACACAAGTTACAATAACATTACAAAGATTATTTCTGATGACATATCACACATCTTATTAAACTGTATTTCGTGGCTACTGTTTTGTTATTTTGGATTATTCTCACCATTAAACAATGTGTGCTGTTACATACAAGCTGTGTCATTACAGGCAGTTTTGGACACCAGGAAAATGAAAGGAATTTAAATGTTTGTTTTTCTATCTTTTCCCTTCTTTTCCCCCCTCTTTTCCTAGAAAAAAATCAACTTCTTATCACAGGGCTCAGGAGCGACACATCTGTGCTTAACCGAAAGCAAACCCAACAGTCTAACCTTAGTCCTGCACTACTTCTATTTAAATGAATGTAAGATTTCTGGTCAGCCGTAACACTGTATTTTACATATTAATGTTGAGTGGCATTTTGAAGACAGTGCCTCGTGTGTGATAAGGAGAATTCTTAAAGTAGTTTTAAGATCCATATGGAACATTCTCAACAGACCATTGTTTCAAAGGAGTACAATACTGTTCATTTTGCCCCTTTGAAACTCCTCAAAGGGTTGACAGATCCCGGAATTACAAGCCACATCTAATGTTAAAATGCTTTTATTCTCAGTTGCTCTTTCTTTTGATTGGTATAATTGGCAAAGTATTTCTTTTGACTGGCAAAAAGTCCTGCTCTTTTGCCATCGTCTCCTACATTCATTGCTTTCAAATGCAATTTAAGTTTGACTCCTGAAGCACCATCTCGAAGCATCACTATCAAACTGAATGGATATACCTCCTTCTCCCAAGTTTCAAAAGTTGTTAAGACAGATACTGTTATTCCCATCAAAATGAAGAACTAAATTTCATTTTATACCTGAAAGGACCAATCAGCAACTTAAAATACACTGCAGTTTATCTGTCTTCTCAAGAGAATTAGGAAGGGTGCAGCATACCAAAGGTCTCCAGGAGTTATTTCCTCAGATTCCTGCACAGTCATTTCACAGTATGATAAAGGGGTTACATAGTATGCGGGAGCAGCTCCATTTGCCTACAGAAGCGTGTACACAGACAAGAAGCACGTGTGATCCAGCACAGCTCTTCCTGTTTTCCCAGTAACCTTCTGGGAGCATTCCTAACAAAGGAGTAAGTTTTAATGCTCCGTGTTACTAAAATCCAGTGAATTTAGCTCTCACCCATAGAAGGAGTTAGGCCAAGAGCCCAACTGGTTATTACATTCCATAAAGCATTCAACATAACATAAGCACTGGGCTTGCTCAACTTCTGTATTAATGCTCCTATATATTATAGTAAACCATACTACAAATAGGCGGTATATACAGCAGTATAGATACACGGTGATACTAACCCCATTTCAAAGTAATTTAATATTAAGAATTAAAACTCTTGAGGGGTTTCTAAGAATAATATATTATTATTGAATCAGGTTTGTTCTCAAACTTCAGGATACCAGAATTTTGTCATAAAATTAAAACTTAAAAAAATAACAAGTTTTAATCAAAACTCCGCTTCTCCACAGGATTTTGACCAAGTTCACAGCAAGGTTTCTGTGCTGCTTTCCGTATTTCATGAGAATTTGCTATTTGCACTTTGTGTCTATGAGTTTTTAATACGATCAGCTCTGCACAACAAAACATTAAACCTCTATCGAAAGGGAGACATTTAAAGGGCTTTATAACTTCTTGACTACATTTAAATGACTCCTTTGCTTCCCTGCCTCATGACAAAAGGTCATTTAGTAGTTTCATAGACTTCACGGGCTTGAAACTCTCAGAGCACACCAGAACAGCAGTGAGGGCAAACCTGGAAATGAACGTACGAGGGAATTCACAGCATTTACAGAAGTGCTGGGTTTACATCACAAAAGTCTACCAGCTTTTTATACTGCCATGGGCAAGGAGGAAAAGAGGCCTTTTATTACCGCGTTCTGTTTTCTGAGATAAGACATGCGGCATAAAGAAACATTCAAGCACTAAAAGCTGTGAGATGCCTGGGCTGGCAATTTAGTTGAGAACATCTGACACAAAATGCAGATGTTTCAACCTTCACTCCTGAGGAAGCCACATTAACAGTTCCTACCCAGACCCACTCCTACCTCCCCCTCTCCTTACTCCTGTCAACCTTGTAAGACCACGGTGATGACAACTGTCCTCCTGCAGTCCATGGAGGTCTACAGTGGAGCAAATCTCCACCTGAGCCCATAAATGACCCCACCTCAGAGCAGGTAAATGTGCCCGAAGGAGAAACTCTGTGAAGAGATGTTTCCCCTGGGAGGGGCCCCATGATAGAGTGGTGGACAGAGAGTCAGAAAAAATGTGTGATGAACTGACCCATTCCCCATCCCCCTGTGCTGCAGGGGGCAAGGAGCTAAAGAATTCAGGGGTAAAGTTAAGCCTGTGAAGAAGGGAGGGGTGAGGGGAAGGTGTTTAAGTGTTTTTAAGATTTGCTAATTATCCTACTCTGATTTGATTGCTAACAAATTAACCAATTTCTTCAAGTTGAGTCTGTTTCACCTGTGAGGGTAACTAAAGAATGATCTTTTCCTGTCTTTATCTTGGCTCATGAGTCTTTTTTTATATTTTATCTCCCTGTCATTCAGTTGAGCAGGGGAGTGATAGAACGGTTTTGCTGGGCAACTTGCAACCAGCCAGGATAAAGCCACCACAAAGGAAAAACAATAAAACACATCGAGTATGTTATTAGGCAAGGAAAAACATTCCTGGAGTTACCAGCATATGATGTGACTTTCACTACTTTTCAGTTCTAGTACATCCACATAAACCATACTCGCACCAACAGCTTCAAGAACAAACCTGAACTACACTAGGAAAAGGAGGTCTTGGATTTCCTAGGGGTATAATTTTCCTTTTAATGCATCATCTGGTTTATAAAAAATACATATACGTATATAAAGAAAGAAGAAACACGTCTAGATATTTTCCCCTCTGCAATTAGCAACTTCAGAGAATTAAAAATGCCCAATACAATTCATTGCTAGGCTAATCAGGAATCCTTACTTCTCTTGCCCTCTTGAGCACCATCTCCACTCTACCTTGTAACTCACCCAAGTCTCTCTAGAGCTTGGAAACACTTGTTTTCCTAGCAGTGTTCAAAAGATAAGCAGGAACAAACAAAGAAACAAAAGAGAGAAAGAAAGAAAGAGTGAGATTTATAATGGTCCCTGAGACTAAATCTAGAGACTGGAACTGTAACTGTATCCACCTGAATGATTTCAGTTCAACTCAGAGCTGGTGTAAATGTGTTCTTAAATTGATTTATTTGGAGAACTTTGGTGTATCATTAGACCACCCTGTGTCTTGCTTATGCTTTTAGATTGCTACTGTCTTCAGTTAGGGTCTATCTATGTTTCTCAGTCATACAAAGCACAGAGCATGTTTTTGGTCCACAAAAGCTTTCAACTGAAAGGGTACTTTAACCCTTAAATTCTGGCATCCAGAGTTTTTATCTATAACCCACTAGTGATAACAATGTCTTGATGAATGATAAATTTGCCTTAAGAACCCAACAATCAAGTGAAAATAACCACTTTTCATAGGTCTTCATTTTGGTCAAACTCTCAGGAGCTGTGGTATTTTAATAACTGGATGACATTAGAGCACAAGTTTACTTTTGCAGTGATATATGATTGTGCAAAATCTTCTCGATTGAACTAGAGTAGCCTAGTGGCTTCAGAACACTTATCAAAATCTGTCTGCGTGTGTTTCTATGACATGTGTTGAACATCAGGCTGTGAAGCTTTTAAAAACCATTTTTATTCTCTAGGTGGAGAAAGAGAAGAGGAAAAAAATGACAACACTTCTGTTATGCCCAGAAAGATCTGTGCTTTTGTAACTGAAAAAAAAAAAAAAAAAGGAAAAGAAAAAGAAAAAAAATCAGCTTTTCCATAAGGGAGCACATTTCAAAATGAATTTTAAGTTCACTTGAGAAAATCTATGCCTGATGTTAAGTAACACATTACTGCAGTATGCAGAATGAAACTGGATTTGTTTTACTTAATCCCTGCTGGTATATGGCCAGCTTTTTGGAGGGGTAGACTGGGTTTTCCCCCCCCATTCTGTTGTCCTCACTCTTGCCTGTCAAAGGGTGTCGGAATTCATTCTGATGACCTGTTTCCAGATGGTCCTCTGCTTGGCAGATTTAATACGCCATGTCACATAAAAAGCTCATAAAACTGAAGTGGCATTCACTCCATACAATGCTTTGATTATCAGCATACATACAGGGAAAGGCACAGCATCTCACTGCCAAGCACTTAGTGCCCCCTGGTTCCATCATCCAAGCTGAGCACAACACAATTTAACATTTTAAGCATTTTTGTCACACTTGTATCTGCTTGGCTTCTTTATAAATCTAAGGACAGATATGTACAAATAAATGTTTGGCATACAAAAAAAGGAGAAAGAAAAATATATTCCAAAGAAATGTCAGTTTAAGCAATGCCGTTTAAAACAAAGAGCTATAAAATTTCAAATTTTATCTCCATTTTCATTTTGGTTTAATATTTATTGTAATGTTTGGTTATATACCTCAGTTTGGCCAGCACAGAATTCTGCAAACCTGATTGACAACAGGGATACTCTAATAAAGAACTTATTATTTTTACTGCTGAAACTTGAATTAATATTTCAACATACAATAGGAGTAAAAGAGTTCTTTCTGTTGACTTTACTTAAGCACTATCAGGAGTAGGCTGGTTACAACAGCCTGGAATTATTTAAGCAGTATAATTCACTACAGATACTTTTCAAAAATGTAAGCCCATTCTTTATATGCAGAAACTACATTCTGAATTACATTCTGCTGCTAGAACAGCAGGTTTACCATTTTGTAGATGTACACAGTCAATGCCATATTTAACTAGCCTTGTCAAAGCTAACAAGAATTAAAACAGCAATGAAGAGTTAGCTTTCCCAGTGAGTATAATATGTACATAAGTTTTAATTTATCTGAGTGGGTTTTCTGTGTTTTATAGGTCTGACCTGGAAAGCAAGAAGTTTAAATGACATCAGAAGATTCCTTCTGAAAAACACTTGGATTATTAGCCCCCAAGACTTAGATACCTGCCTGCTTTTTTCTCTTTTCATTTACCTCTTTAGGCTATGAGCAGTAGCTCTAAAAATAATGTCTCGATTTGGTGGACTTGTAGGTTTTTTTCATTTTACCTTGGACACAGACATAAATGCCTAATCTGGGAAAATGACATACTTTCCCCTGGGAAGTTCAAATATTACTCAGTTCCTAGAAAGTCACACACCTTGTTCTCTCTGACTTAATTATGTGCACAACAACTGAGCTTTTAAAGAAAGCATTTAAATGAAATGCCTAAAGTTAGAGGCAATAAATCCAAGTTCTGGAATGTGAAAGTTTAAGCAAAATTATATCTTTCTTATCTGATTGTAAACTGCAAAAGTGTGAAGACGGAGACAAATAGACCGTGTCACTGAAATTTTGTCACATTCATGCTTATGTAACTAAGAAGAAATTTATTTATTTATTTATCTTTTTATTTATTTAACTATATTTTGGGAGGAACCTACAGGGGATGATTTTTGAGGTTTCTCTATATCAAGGAAGCTCTCACAGAGCCACAGTGAAACAGCTTACAGATAAGCACTATATTTTTCCCAAGTAAAATAATGACTGGGACAACAGGAAAGAATAAAGAAAAAAAAGCCAAGTCTTAAATGACACTGAGAAATAATTATGTGAGCAAGAAGTTAACATAAATCTCTGAGTTCTGTTATTTGTATGTTGGTTTAAAATTACAGTATAAATTTCTGCTGCACAGAATGGAGTGAAAAAGCTTTGGTTGGTTAAAGTGGATGGATTACGGTTTTTAATTTCAAAATTATGGATGGGTAACTACACAAGAGGTGTTGTCAGCAATGTTAAGAGCTCTATGTGCAATGAAGTCACCATGCAGATATGAGATCAATGCCTCATCCACGGCTGCTGTTATTACCATCTGAATGAATCCAATTCCAAAGCTCTGAAATCTATGTTGAGGTAACACATTACATAATAAATCACCATTATTAAAAATGAACTACCTATTTCTCCTCCCCTTCCTCTTACATAATTGGGTGAACTGAAGAGGAGCAGTATTTATTACATGACCAAAACCTAAAAATAAAATAATACATAGCTAGCAGTACCATCTGTGTCCATCAATTCTAAGGCAATCTAGTCTTTTCCCTGAAAGTCTCCAGTTGTGGATAATGGAAGGCAATCTGATGATAACTCAGTTAAAAACAGAAAGAGCTGCCTCCAAACTAGAGCTCCGGCAGGCTGAGGGAAGATAGGAGAGGTTCACCCCAATTTAGGCGGC